>JARHVA010002290.1:2667500-2675452 GCA_037957365.1 Torreya grandis | reverse complement strand
TATGTAAGAATTTCTCAAGTAGTACTTGGGATATAGGATGCAAAGCAAAGAAGATAAAAATTTAGAAAGAAGGAGACCAGCCATGAAGTACATCAAAGTAAGATTGGTTTTAGCTTCAGGGAAAGTTCTTTTTGCCCCTTGGTAGTATGATGTAGGGCCATCTACAAATGACTTCATATTGAGTTTTTTTTAGTTAATATAATTAATTTATATTTTTTAAGATTCATAGTGGCATTTATAATTAAAATTTTTGCTTATATGGATTTTTTCCCACCATTTCTTCAAATTTGAATATTTGAATGCTTTTTGGTCAAGTTTGGGTCTTTTAAGCATTAGTAGAAGAACTTCAATATTGAAATTTTGTTTATTATTCTATATAAGGGGATAATGTTATTTAAATGATTAAATTAATCACTTAATATTAATAATAAAGGTGTGTTAGGTGTAGGTAGTTAAGTCTTTGTCAACATTCTTGTGTAGGAATTATGGATATATGGATATAAGAATCTATTGGAAGTAATTATGGATATATAAAATTGTAAATGTTATTGTAGAACTCATATTTTTGGGGATGAATTTGAGGTGTAGTATATGTAACCCAAAAATTAAATGAATAAATACATGTATCATATTTTAAAACCATCTTACAGACCCTGTCACATTTGAATTTTATGTTCATGAAGATTGAGTGTAATGTAACAATGAAAGATTGTGTATGTGTGAAGAGAAAGGAAGAACACTATAAAATGTTGTTTTAATTGTGAATGGGAAATTAAATTTTATGTTATTTTAAAAATATTGTGTCCAAAACCTAATTAGGGTTATTATATATTTGATCACATTAAGATTCATGTTGTAACCCTATTTTTGTTTGAGAGAGAAGGTTGAATGTGTTTTTGCTTTGAGAATCATAACTATGTGGGAATGTGTTTGAATCACATCAATATGTTGTTAATTATTTATTATCATGAATTTAATGTTTATAAAACATTTAATTTTGGTATTTGAAAATAATTTCCTTTGGAGAACAACACAGACCTATGTTTCTTATCAAGATCTTAAGGAAGAAGACTAAGCAAAATTTATGTGCAAGAAAGGGATCCTATGGGAATTAGTTGGGAGAGAATATATTATTGGTAATTATTTTATAAATTTTATTAACACAATGAATTTCTATATAATTCATTCTCATTATGTATTTTATAAAGGAACTAAGCTCATATCTGTAGCAGGTTTGTCAAACTCCATATAGTTAGATAAGAACCTGATAGAAGTCATGAGTAGTAAGGTCAATAATAGGTCTAATGAATAGATAAAGTTTTATTTTTGTTACATAGACCATGAAATAACATCATAGTTGAATTAATTTTTTACAATGTTCAATATTGAAAAATAACCCTTTTCAAGTGTCTGGAGATAGTTCCAACCCTATTATAGGGGTTTTGACACAAAAATTGGTATTTAGAATGATTAAACTAACCAAAATTGATAATTTTTGTTGATTATTTGAAATTAAATTTTCTTAAATAGTTTTTATATGTTTTAAGTCTTTACATACTTTGGATTATGGTATAGAATTGACCATGTATAAAGCATGGGTTAAATAGACCAAATAGGCCTAAATAGAGCCTATAAAGGTGTAGAAATAAGATCTAAGGGTTGAGTTAATAAAATAAACTTAGTATAAATCAATATAAGGATAGAGGGTGTATATAAAGGAGTTTTTTTTTTCAATTCCTTTCTATACATGATCATACTAGTGGAAAACATGTAAAAAGGCTAGTAGGAAACTTGTGACAAAAGGAAGAGATAGTTTACATTGAAGGTGTATACTTTGGAATTGGGTGAGTTGTATAGAAGGTCTAAATAAGGTTGAAACTAATTAATAATTGGACATAATAAGCCCTAAGTTTTCAAAAAACTTAGAACCATGAATGGCTCAAGTTGTTAATGGGTTATTGTTACAAGACAAGCCTATGAAATAAGACAAGAGTGGTGAGAATGGATTAGAGGTTGACAAGTTTGAATGGTACTAGTGAAAGGGAAATATGTAAATGACATGAAGATGATAAAAGGATAGAGTTTGAATAAAATAAATGGGATTTAAAGAAGTAGAGGAGATTTGGAATCTCAAGATTAAAGGAAGCAAATTTATTAAGACACAAATGGAGAGATAGACAATGAAGACAAATAAACTAGATAAGTTAGCACTAGGCATATGCAGAGGTAAGTGAATGTGTTTACATATAAAATTATACAAGTTTTTTATATATCTCTACATCATAATTCATGTTAATCACAATAGATAAATAATTATAAGGAATGTAATTAGGAAATATCCCACTTTAAAATCTAATAATTTAATCATAAGGCACTTTTCATATTTAGTCTATCAGTCAAAAAAGATAAAATATAAAAGAATGTATTAGACATTTTAACATCCAATGCTATCACGTTTGGATAAAATTTGGTAGATAAATAAAGGTATATAAGACCTTTATAACACAATCACCAGACCCATCTCCTAATATATAATATAATGCTACAACCAATTTTGGCTTACAAAATTCATAATATCAAAATATACCATGAGTATGAATTGTTACAAGAGCAACATGCTAATCACTATAGAAGTTAAGAGATTTTAAAATAATTTAGTCAAAAAATGGATATCCCAATCAATTTCAAGAGAAACAAAAATCACTATAAAACATGATAAATCATTAAAAGAAAAAAGTTAGCTTGTAATAGCTTCAATTCAAAATTTCACGGTCCATAAATGAACTATCTTAAAAAAACTCAATAGGAGAAGTCAACATTAATGAGGGTCATTAATCCCCTTAATTTAATAATGTCAATCTAGGTTTGGGGTATGAAGGCAATATGCAATAAGAGAAAGAGATCTCTATAAAAGTAGTCCCTTATACCACACTCCACACTTGTATAAATTGAAATGTACTCTTATATAAATTAAATCACACATGCATGAAATTTAAATCACACTTACAGAAAGTAAATTATTGAATCAAAAGAAAATGATAAACAAATAAAACACCTAAAATTTAACAACTATAAAAAATAATGGTTAAAAAAAACAAATAAATAAAATAATAATTTGTAATAAAATGTTAATTATATAATAAATAAATAAATAAAAAGCACATTGATCCATCTTCCTTGAAATGAGTGGCTGGTCCATTCCTTGGAAGAGGGTTTTTATTGAGAACATAAACTTTTATGTAACAAACTTTTATAATATATTATTTAGAATAACGAAGAGATAAATTATATTTAATTATTTTATTTAGGTGTGGGAGGTTGCATTTATAATCTCATGCTTCCAACCAATGCCTTATTTAGGAGTAACAACCTAGATATTCTATCTTGTCTAAATCTCCACACAATATGGAGAGAGAATTATTATAGGAATATAATCAATTAAAACACATCCTCAAACACCATAAAATATGGAGATTTATTTTATTGAGATGAAATTCTCAAATCTATATTTAGATAACAATATATAAATGGAAAGTCTATATATAGAAACCTATATAGAGAAAGGACTATAAATAGAAAGCATTCATTTGATAGTTGGAAATGATCTTGGTTAAATTATAATGGAAAAATAAATCATTATAATTCCTCAAAAATTCTTTCCAAACAATTTTTAGTAGTCTATCAAAGTCTATAACAAGCTTGTCAAAGTCTGTAGTAATCCTTTCAAGGTTCATAGCTTACTTGTGGAAGTTTGTATCTCACTTATGGAAGTATTTATCACACATGTGGAAGTCTATATCTCATATATTGAAATTTTTAGCTCAAATGTGAAAGTATTTAGCTTGGTTGTATAATTCCATAGATCATATGTGGAGGTTTGTAGTTCACCTATATAAGTTTGTAGTTCATATATGGAAGTCTGTAACTCACTTTTGGAAGTATATAGCTCACCTATGGAAGTCCATATCTTACCCAAAAAGATATATATTCTTTATTACCTATTTTAGGAGACTGTAAAACCACTCTAACATTATTCTTGAATGGTTACTCTTCATACTCAGAATCCTTTCTAGCCTAGTATGGATTACATATGCACATATTGATATATTTTTCACAATAATAATTATAAATAGTTATCAAAGATATAAAAATTAATTATAAATAAATAAGCATGAGATATACTTTCTATTTTATTCTAAATAAACCATACGTTTAGAAATTATACTTATATCAACTTATTATGAAAAGAGGAAGAATATCATATGTTATATATAATGAACTATGTTTTGGGTTCATCATTTCCCCATGCCTATGTTGATGCATGTCTTCATGCATCCCACTATTCATATATATTGTTAATTTAATACATGTATGAGTTTAATATTTTTCATGGATTATTCCAACTTTCAAAGATTGCTTTGAAGAAGCAAAGAAGAGTTTGATATTTTTTAGTATAGGAAAAAACTTTGGATTTATTGGCATAATATCACAAATAAATTTCTCTTTAGTATGGCCATTTATACATGCCAAAATTTGAAATTCATATTCTTCTGTATAAAATCTCCCTTCTTGTTTCTACGTTAAGTTTTCATGCATAGGTTCTTGTGTGGAGATTTTCCTATTGCTCCATATATATTTTTTCTTTTTATTTCAATTTTTTTATAAATTAGGAGTAGGTTCTTGTGTGGATAACCTCTTTCTATGACTTTTGGTATATAATTAAAAATAAGCATGAATTGTGCTATGCTAGTAAAACATGGAGAAAATTTAATAAAAATAATGCTTTAAACAATTATTGATGCTTAATTTTTTCACACTATTAAACTATAAAAAACTATTTATCATCATAAGCCATGAGATGTTTTCTTTCAAAATAGGCTTCGAATCCTTATTTCATTGTCATCCTCAATTATATGACTTTATGCATGATATGAAAATTAGATATTTATATAATAAAAAAACTTACAAGTAAATTTAAATTTAAAATAGTAAAGTAAGATACCTTGGCACAACTTCAGTCTTCATTACCTTTTCCATTGTAGCCAATGTGAAAAATGTTCAAACAACTGTTGATAAAGTTAGAGTCCTACTATACTGAGAAATAAGTGTACAAAAATAATAAATCATGTAATTTATTTCTAGATTATAAAAAATACACCAATTAATCCATTTCTTATATTGTAACTTTTTGTATTTTATATTATTTTTCCCTTGACTAGCTAGTAAACTAGTTTTCTAATCAAGGCTCTTATTTTGACAATAAGTTCTCCAATATGCTAGTTTTAAAACCAAGGATGCAAATAATGCCTAAGGATTTTCATTATTAGTTTTTTTCCCTAAAAATTTATGACATAAAAAAATTTAAACATAGACTATATACATCCTCATACTGCTTTCAAATGTATCATGAAATTTCATTTATGTGGAGCAAAATTGTCGACATTTCTTCATCATTAGTCTATGTAGTGATGACCAATAAATAATGAAGTATAGTTTCTGATTTTAATTATCAATTTTTTCAAAGATAGCTTAGGATAAGGTGCCAAATATTTGATGAAGTTATGGATAAAAAATTATCCATTATAATCTCTAAAATACTCTGTGTGATGAGATTATACTATAAAATTAGAAACCTTTCCATACAAGGATAGTATCAATAGTATCAAAGAATTATAAATATTAAAAATAGGAATACTAAGAGGAACTTGTGAAAATATGTGGAGGAATGTATGTCATCCTACTTAGGAATTATTAATCGTTCAAGAAGAATTTAATTGTAGAAAATAAGAACTCTCTCAAATAAGTTATATTACTATGAAAGTGGATATGATTTCAACTAATTCCTAAATATGGATGGAAAGGGATGGAATGGAATGTAATCAATTCTTTTTATTTATGAGCTAAGTAATAAAAACTAATTGTGACGTATAAAATAGGAAATGATAGACCCAAAAAACTTTCTTAGCTAATAATGGCTAAAAACATTATAAAAATCTAACATATCTTAGATGGTAATGCGTAGTGTGTGGAAGCTAAAAATGACACAGGATTTTAATTCATGTTTATTGGTGGAGAAATTTTAAATAAAAAATTAAAATAGAGTGTAGGAAAACATACCTAAAATATTTGATGGCTACTATCTTCTTGGGATTTGAATAAAATCTTCAAGTTTGACTATATAGCCACAACTCTCCATATGTTTCTTAAGAACATGGCATGCCCAATACTAAGACATGATCTTCTTTCAACATGAAAAATTAATAAATTATTAGACTAAAATATTCATCATTTAATTCTATTATTGTAAAATAAAGAAGCAGGGGTATGGGGGTGGTAGCCCTTAGCAGGGTCAAGGGGAAGTGCCCCTTGCACACTCCCTTGCATGATATAAGGTGGGGTTGAGGGGTAGGGACCCTCAAAACCAAGACCATATTTCCCTTTTTTTTAATTAAATCCTTTAACATTGTAGACAAAGATTTAAATTTGCTACCATTTTAAAACTCATTAGTAATCATTAATTTAACATATCAACACACTTTAAAGTAGGGATTAATTACATGGTTAAAATATTAAATTAAATGCAATCTGATATTCCAAATGCTTATCAAAAATTGACTTGTAAAATTCTATCTTACTAGAAACTATCATCTTTTTTTAAATTTATTAATTAATTTAGACCAAATAGAAAACAATAAAATTGATGAAATAAATAATAAAGATATAGGATTGAATAGCAAAATAAATTTAAAATACAATTTCAAACCATGTAAAATCATAAGTCCACTATATTTTCTACATGCATGTAAGAATGAGACATGATCTATGATGATCCTTCTTAAAATAAATAGAGACTAATTTATTGGAGATTTTTACCCATTTTATAGCAACAAGCATTTATTCTAGAATCAACCCATTGATAAAAACATGTGATTCATTACAGCCAATTCTTGGAAAGGCACAACTATATCATTATAAGTTTCATCACCACATATAGTCAATCCTAACTAGTTTTCAAATATTTCAGATATTGGAGCATCTTCCCCCCCCCCCCCCCCCCCCCCCCCCACACACACACACAAACACATAGCTACATAAACTCATGCAACCAGGCAATTTTCTCCATATTTTTCATTTTTTAAACCTGTATCAACATCTAAATCCTTCTTCATGATGTTACAAGCTATTATTTCCTACATAATAGTGTAACTATTTATGGGGTTTTGTTATTTTTAGAATTTTAATCTAAGTTTTTAATTGTAGAAAAAAAAATCTAAGATATGTTTGCAAGAAAATATACTCTAATCTATTTTTTATAAAGCTAAATTCTAGAAGAACCATCAACTATGTATCTCCTATCACAAAATTTGCAAAGAAACATTCCCTCTTACTAGGAACTTTTTTTATCTACTGCCACTAGAAAATTCTCTTAGAGAATTATGAATCACTTTATAACACCATGGTCCCTAAAAATGGTGCCAAAAATAATGAGGCTTGTCAATCCCCTTCATTTAATAATGTCAATCTAGGGTTAGTGTCTGAAGGTAATATGGAATAGGATAAAGAGGTTTCTAGCAAATAGTCCCTTATACCACACTCCACACTTGCATAGATTGAAAAGTTCTCTTGTAGAAATTAAATCACACATTCATGAAATTAAATCACACTTACATAACATAAATTACTAAATTAAAAGGAAATTATAAACAAATAAAACACCTACAGGTTCACAACCAACTATGAAAATGAATTGTTACAAACATAAAGAAATAAAATAACAATTTACAGTAATATGATAATTACATAACAAAGAAAAAATAAAAAACATATTGATCTATATTCCTTGGAATGAATGGTTAGATCACTCCTTAAGAAAGGATTATTTATAATGATGGAGAGTAAAATTATATTAATTGATTTTATTCAGGTTTTGGGAGGTTGCATTTATAATCTCA
>JARHVA010002290.1:2625000-2662500 GCA_037957365.1 Torreya grandis | reverse complement strand
GAAATACTAAACCTATATAAAACCATTATTATGGTCCTTGCCTCCCTATTAGTGGGGTAAATGAGCACTAATATAATACTATATAGTTTGGCTTTGATTATTAGAAAAATTAAGAAGAGGAGTATACACTACTCATGGGCTTAGGATGTCCTTATTAATACATACATGCACATTTATAGGATCCCATGATAGAGGGCTCTCTCCAATAACCACCCTTTGCTCATCATAATATTGGTGTATGACAAGATTATCCCATACAAAAGATGAGTTTTCATTAGGAATGTATTAGATATTATAGCATCATGATAGCTATTTTTTTCACCATTTAAGGCTTTTCCCTGGGTATTTGGGATGTTTGAAATGGTATATCTAATGGTATTTCCTTACAATGGGATGGTGGATTAGTGGGGTGGTGAGGGATTGTACCTCATAATAGTTACAAGAGTGAAAATATATAGAGGCATGTGACTTCAGGTTAAGGTGCACTCTTTTGATAGGGTAACACAATAGTTTAGGATATTTTTCATAGGAAACCTCCCAATGTATCCATTAATATATATCATAATTAGGGAGGCTAAAGAAACCCAACTAGGGAGAAAAGTATGGAATTTTTTGACATTAGGATTCCCCACTGGGTGAACAAGATGAGAGGGGTATAGAGAGGACCACATGATCAAACAAAATGAGGAGGAGGAGGTATGAATATTTTATCTATTCTATTGGAACTTATAGTGATAGGACAAGAGTATCATGTTATGTAACTACCACCATCACCACCACCAAAATAGGGTACCTTGCATAAGAAACAAGTAGTGAAACCACCACCACCATAATAGGATACCTTGAAACAATAATAGGTAATTTATAAAGAGGATACAAATAATTTAAATCTAGGTTAGAATGTAGAGGGAGATGAGGATGAGTATTAATATGAATCCAACAATAATTGGCGCAAGGATTATCCATGTAAAATAATTCATTTGTAAATTTAATCTCTTTAAGTATTTATTTTTAACATGATTAATTAGTTGAGCTTGGAAATAATAAATTTGAGTGAAAACTGGAGCTTGGAGTAGAAAATATTTGAAACTAATTTTTCCCACCTAGGAGGGCCCCTAGGTGCAACTAGAGGGATCAAAGATCTAATGGAGGCTACTACTGATGGCAGTGCCTCTGGTGATTTGATCAAAAATTTGATAAAGGATATTCCATCCAATGGATGGAAGAAAGCACTAACAGGTGAAAGGACATTTCCCTTGAAAAGCATGTCGAGCCTACCTGTTACCTCTAAGGGCACGACACTAAATATCCTAGATGATCTAGTGGAGGAAATCATGGCATCCATGGACCTTACATTAGTAGGTAAGATTTTCTCATTCCATCCTAATATCGAAATGGTCAGGAAATGGGTTTTGTCTAGGTGGAAAGTTAAGGGTAGTGTTTCGATCACTGTCATGGCAAGAGGCTTATTTCTTTTTAGATTTACAAATAGGGAGGACATAATAGCTACCCTTACTGGAGGACCATGGCTATATGGACCACATTATCTTGCATTATGCTTGTGGAAACTAGGATTTGATATTAACTCAGACCTTAATAAGTCTACTCTTGTTTGGGTTAGACTACCAAGGCTTCCCTTGGAATTTTGGGATGAAAAAATCTTCACAGCTATTGGCAATTCTATTAGCCAATATGTCACCATAGATCACACAACTATAACAAAGTCTAGATGTGTGTATGCTAGATTTTGTGTCAATTTTGAAATTAATAGGACTCTCCCTATGTCCATAGAGCTAAAATCTAAATATGGGACTTGGACTCAGTTGATCACCTATGAGAATGCTACCACGTTCTATCAAATATGTAAGAGAAAGGGACATTTAATGACATAATGCAAAGTGAAGCAAATCGGAAGGATAGATGATTCCTAGTTTGAAGGGGAGGATCAGTCTCCTAACCACAGAAATAATAACATGTAGGGAATGGAGAACAAAGTAGAAAATCCTGACAATATAGAAAAGGTAGAGGAAGAGAAGGGTAAGGAAGATATCACTGGTAGTGAGGGAAAAGCTATCCAAGAGGATGAGTCTCTGAACCACAGAAAGAATAACATGCAGGGAATGGAGAGTAATGCAAAAACTCTAAAAATACAAAAAAGGTAGAGGAGGAAGAGGGTAAGGAGGATATCACTAATAGTAGGGGAAAAGTTGTCCCAAAAGAAAATATAATAGAGGATAATCAGAGGGATATACTAAACACAACCAACACTCTAGACAAATAGACTAATATGTCTGAAGAAGGTGAAAGAGGTAATCATCTGATAGATGAAGACAATGTTGAAGACAAAGTTCCAAGAGATGAATAGGAAGAAGTAACTCCAAGAATGTATCTTACTAAAGGAGAAGTAGACTTACAGTTAAACACAGACATTTTCCATGCTTTAGAAGTTAGAGACCAAGCAAGAAACTATTTAGCAATAGGTGAAACAGGAAAAAGTGGCAATAATGAACAAGAGGATTGGGTTACCCTAAAGAAAAAGAACTAAAAGGGTAGAAAATTAGTAGATGTTGGCACTGAGCCCAAACAAGGGAGACCAACCCTAAGGGAAACAAGACAAAGGGAGATTGTTAGGGAGATTGCTAGTGGCAAACAAAAAACACTAGAGACCCAAACTCTCAAACCTTCTAAATGAGAATATTATCTTGGAATCTAAGGGGATTTAACAATCCCTCAAAATAGTAAGAGGTTAAAAATTGAATTTTAGATAATAAATTAGATATTTTATTGCTCCAAGAAGTCAAGATGAATGAGGAGAGTTTTAGGAAAATTACTGACTACATATGGCCTAAGGCAGCTTTTTGCATTAGTCCAACTAAAGGGGCTTTAGGGGGATTGTAACTATGTAGAATAGTGCTAAAATATAAGGGTCTCTTATGGCTTATAACAAGCACTTCCTGAGTATCAACTTCTCTATGAAATCTTTGAGCTGGTCATTGGTCAATGTCTATGGACCAAATAATAGAGCTTTGAGACAAAACTTATGGATAAAATTGAGCAGTTTCAAGAATAATCCCAAGAAAACTAGATGGATGTTTGCTGGAGATTTTAACACTCCTCTATACCCTTCTAAAAAATAGGGTGGGATTATGGATTACTTATATAGTATGTTTGACTTTGCTGAATTTATCAATGATTGGGGTTTATTGGATATAGAAATACAAAACCAAAATTTTACCTGGTCAAATAAAAGAAGAGGAGATCAAATGATTTAGGTTAAGTTAGATAGATTTCTTATTTTAAATAACTAGAATAATTATCATAATATGCATGTGCAGGCTTTCCTTAGAACCATGTCTAATCATTGCTTGATCTTCCTCAGTTGGAGAGAACAAGGGCAATGTGGACCTTCCTCATTCCACTTTGAAGCTATGTGGATCAAACACAAAGACTTTAGACAAATGGTGGCCCATTGGTGGAAAATTCCTATTCAGGGGACTCTTATGTTTAGAATAGTAAAAAAACTTTAGCATATTAAACAAGAAGTCTATGGATGGAATAGATACAACTTTGGGTAGGTCTTTCAATTAAAAAAAACGTAGTGGGAAAACTCAAAGATATTCAACAACTGATATATCAAGGAGATGATTCTGAAGACACTTAGAGGAAGAGAATGTCATGTCTTTTGAATGGAAGAATCTTATGGAAAGAGAAGAGGTTTTTTGGAAACAAAAATCTCGTGTCCAATGGCTTAAAGAGGGTGATAAGAACACTACCTTCTTTCATCTCTCAGCCATGAAACATAGGAAAGACAACTCAATAACCAAGCTTGTGTTAGATAATGGTGACATTATAACCGAAGATAATGAGATAGGGGAACAAGCCAGGGCTTTCTTTTAGAATCTACTCACTAAAGAACATAAACAAAATGATAGACTTATCAACCAATTCATTGATAAAATCCCCTATTTGATAATGGAGGAAGATAATCTTGAAATGTTAAAGCATATATTCGAGGAAGAAGTCCACGCTATTTTATTCTCCATGGGTGCATTCAAAGCCCCAAGTCTAGATGGCTTTCCTCCTACATTCTTTCAGGAATATTGGGAAATTGTAGGAGTGGATCTCACAGGTATTGTTTGTGATTTTTTTAGATTAGGAAAACTTTTGAAACAAACTCATAACACCTTCATAGTTCTTGTGCCTAAAAAAGCACAACCTACACAGCTTATGGATTTTAGGCCCATTAGTCTATGCAACATTGTTTATAAGTTATACACTAAAGTGCTGGTTAAGAGGATCTAACCTTTACTAGACAAAATTATTTCTCTTGCTCAAAAAGGTTTTGTCATGGGTAGGCAGATTCTTGATGCTGTAATCACTACACATGAGACTATTCACTCCATGGATAAGATCAGAATCCCTAGTATGGCTCTTAAGCTAGATATTTCTAAATCTTATGATAGAGTCTCATGGACCTTTTTATTCCAAGTGATTAGAAAATTTGGGTTTAATGATAAAATGTCTCGCTTGATATGGAATATTGTCTCTTATACAAAATTCTCGGTGCTAGTAAATGGTGTACCTAGAGGGTTTTTCTCATCTTCAAGTGGAATTCATCAGGGAGAACCTCTCTCCCTATACTTATTCATTATTATGGCAAAGGCACTGGGAAGATACATACAAGTAGATATAGTCTCAAAAAAGCTTGTGGGCATCAAACCTTCCTCCTCCCTCCATCCTATGGTGGTGCAACAGTTTATGGATGATACCATCTTCTTTGGAATATCTTTAGTGATTGAAGCTAGAAGATGGAATAATATCTTAAATTATTATGCCATAGAGTTGGGGTAAAGGATAAATTTCCAAAAAAGCAATGTGTATTTCTTCAACACTCCTAATGACCTTAGACATATAATCATTAATATATTAGAATGTGCTGAAACTACTTTACCAGCCACCTATCTGGGTCTCCCACTCATGGTCAAAGAGGTTTCTCCTAGATTTTGGAATGGAATTGTTGAAACAATGCAAAGGAAACTTCTGGGTTGGAAAGGGAAACTACTCAGTAGTGCTAGTAAACTACAACTTCTTCAGGCCTTTCTACAAGGTATTCCTACATACTTCTTGTCTCTTTTTAAAATTCTTACATATTTTGTTGATAAACTAGATTAGATCCAATGGAAATTTTTAAGGATGAGGGTGGAAGACAAATAGAGAATGTCGTTAGTCAGATGGGAAAAAGTATGTCTTCCAAAATCTCATGGAGGACTCATATTAGGTCTATCAGGAACATGAACAAAGCCCTTCTCTCAAAAATTAGTTGGAATCTGATCCATAAAAATAATGACTGGGGGGAAATAATGTATACCAAATATATGCATGGCATTGATGATTCCAACTTTCTTCAATAGATGGGATTACCCCAGGGATCTGTGATATGAAATAAAATGCTAAAAAGTAGAAGCCTTCTTAAATAGGTAATTAGATGGAAACTTAGAAATGGCTGGCATATTAAATTCTGGGATGATATCTAGTTAAAGGATAAGGCTCTCATCACACAAGGTAACTATGGAGAGATTTCCCTATTGAAACTAGGGAAAATAAAAGAATGGAAAGGGAGGATTATACGAAAAAGGATGAAGACAATCCAAAAGAGAATGCAGAAGATTTAAGTGATGTAGGGCAGAATGACAGGAGGCATCCCATTATGAATTTGGCCAAATGCAAAGTAGACACTATCCTTCAAGTTGACTCATGGATATATAAGGAGATAATGGGCCTTAAGAAGAAAATGGAAATATTGGAACGTAATCAGGAAGTAGATCAGAATAAAAACAATAATCTAGAAATGCAGATGAGGGATATACCTTTCAAACTTAAAGACTATGAGAACAATCTAAGGGGGCTCATTAAGGAAAGGAGAATGAAGATGGAGGAGGTAACTTCTAGCATATGTGTAGCCACTGTGAACATTAGAAAATGAGCAAATGAGGAAATTAAATCCTTGGAGGGGCCTAGCAAGAGAACCAGATAGAGCTCAAGGAAGAAATCAATGCAAGAGGTTGCTACGTTGATGGCTATATCTATATAGGACACTGATGTGATTGGAAAGGAAGTGGTGAAGATGATTTTGGAATTAGAAGAATAAGATCTTTGAGTTCTTACAGTCCTGGTCCCTTTAGTTGGATGTTATATATGGTTCCGTTATCTAGTTCTTTGTTTTCTTTTCACACTGGAGTTTCTAGGTCTCTGTAAAACTCGAGGTCTATCTTTTGATGATTTTGTATTATGGTTTTAGGTCCTTATAAAACCTATTTTTTATATTGCTTAGCATGTAGGTGATAGGTTTCACCTGTGGATGTTATTGTTATATCCTTCATCCTTTGTTTCAGGGTTTTGAGGTCCCTTCAAAACCTGCTTTTACCTTAATCTAAAACTATGGAGAGATTGCTAACTTGGCTACTCAATTTTTTGGAGACAGATTCAGTGATTATATGGAAAATAATAATGGGATAAGGAGCTAGAAAAATCTATTGGACTACTGTGATCACCAGCCTGAGCTTTTCCCTAGAGTGTAAGAGATCTAGTAGTGTGTTTAGGAGACTAAAATCCCTCTCATCCCCTGGGAGGATGAACAATACTGGTGGCTTGATAAGAATGGATCATTCTCCATTAAATCTACTTACCATATGCTCATTCCTAAAGCTTAGAATAAAGATGTTTGGAAAAAAGGACTAGAATCACAAACTTATTCCAAAAATTAACATGTTCTAGAGGGCTGTTGCTCATAACAAAATCCTAACTCAAGATAACCTTCAAAAGAGAGGGTTTACCTTGGTTAATAGATGTTTCTTATTTGGTTTAAAAGAGGAATCAGTTTCACACCTTTTTATCCACTGTGATTTTGATTAAGAATTATGGAGCATAATACTTAATAACTTTGGTATTGAATGGGTCTGTAATTTTGACCTCAAAGAAGTGATTCTTAGCTAGAACCCAACCTTCACACATCCTTGGATTTTGGAATTATGGAAGCAAACTCTTCCATGTTTGAGTTAGATTTTATGAAAAGAGTGAAACCACATAATTTTTAGGGACACTGCTAGAAATGCATCTCAGGTATTCCACTCCTTTGTTAAGACCATCATGGAAATGGTCACAACAGCTCATATTCATGTTGCGGAGAAACCCCTATCTCAAATTGAGAACAAAATTGTAGCCAAATGGAAGGTTTTAAACTAGATCCCTAGGTATGATAACTCTAAAATTCTACAGAGACTAAATACTAAATGGATCCCTCTAAAGCCCAATTGGATGAAACTCAACTTTGATGGGGCATCCAAGTTAGATGGTAAAGCTAGTGGAGGAGGAATTATAAGGAATGATAAAGGATGAATGTATGTTGTCTATGTTGGTGGAATAGGATGCCATAACAACAACTATGTTGAAGCAATGGCTTTACTATGGGTGCTAAAGTTGGCTATATCCCTAGGAACAAGGAACCTAAGTATACAAGGTGACTCTAAAATGGTCATAGATGTTGTGAATAAAGCATCAAATGTGGGAATTAAGCTAAGATACATTATTATAGACATCCAATTTCTTTTGCAAAAGTTCTCTGGACTAGATTTTTCCCATATTTATAGAGAGGGAAACAAGGTCGCTGATGCTTGTGCCAACCTTGGTCAACAATTTTTAGGTTGGAGGGTGTGGCGACAAGGTGCTCATATTCCTGTAATCATTAGGGATATTATTCAAAAAGAGATGACTTGTCAAGAATGAGGTGAATTTATGACAAGGGTAGCTCTCAGAGCTGGTCCATTTGGAGAAGGGCATCATGGATTATGGAACTTGATAACCTTGGTACTTGTTTAAGAATCATTCAGGATTCATTACTTCATGAGGTTGAGGAACGTGAGTGTCATCATGAAAATTAAGGGGAAATAATATCCAAGCATGGGAGTAGACACTGTCATCTCTGTAGAGTATTTCACATAATGAGCCATCACATCTTCATTTTACATAAACAAAAAAAAGGGTTAGCAGCCATTTCAAATCTAAAGGCTGAAATTAGGAACTCCACGGTCTAGGTCTACAAATACAAAATGGGAGGAGATCGTATTCACACTAAACTTGTCTATGCTGAAAGAGGTAGGCAATATTGGGAAGGCTGAAAATGTGGAGAATACAGAGAAACTCAATGATCTTCTCAAAGTAATGGTTATGTAAGGAGAGTCTTCTTTGCCTCTGGTCTTTTGTTCCTTGTGTTTTTTTTTGGTGTCTATTGTTCTCAGCTTGTGCAGTCATCCCTCTAAAGGCATATGTTGTTTGATTGCCTTCTTGTCTTTTTTTCTTTATAAAGGGTTTAGCCCCTGGTTTGTTGCCTTACCTTATAAAAAAAATGATTAATTAGTTGATTTACTAATTTTTATTTCAAATGATTTGATATGATGAATATGTATTTCCTTTTGGTTATAGAGACATCTATAGGATTGAGGAATATGATAAAGGTCACCTTGATCAATCTATTTTAGTTGGGTGATGATATGACTCATGATCAAAATTTAGTAGATCTAAGACTAAATCACTAGATGGGTAGGCATATAGATGTTTCTTCCCTATCCTACCATGTATATGTGATAATATCTAGTATAAGGGTATAAATCAATGGGTTATAGGTGAGAGACACCTTGGAAAAGGCTCAAGTGTATACTTTAACTGATATTCTATCCAGTAGAGGAGATCATGCTTCTTTGAGTTGATAAATAGGTTGTGTGACAACCTTGTAGGATGGACAAGTAGGAGGCAACCTGAGAACCACAACCCATGAAATTCCCTGGAATCAAGGCCTTATTATATGAGGATGACAATATCTTAGGGATGCTCTATTGTACATGTATATACATTTTTTGGATATTTGATATATTGAGACACATTTTCCCTCTTCGAAGGTGATTATAATTGAAACTTGATTTTAAAAACTCAACATTATTATAATATATATGTGTGTGTATATGTGCATATATATATATATATATATATATATATATATATATACATATACATACATACATACATATATACACACACAAACATGTGTGTGTGTGTGTGTATATATATATATATATATGTATATATATATATATATATATGTATATATATATATATATATATATATATATATGTATGTATATATGTGTGTGTGTGTGTGTGTGTGTGTGTGTGTGTGTGTGTGTGTATCTTTTCATCTTTGTGTTATGAATTTAATTTCATGTATGCTATTTCAGTTTATGCACTTTAGATGACTAGGAATGTGATGATATACCATATATCTCTATGTTTTTTTATAACTCTATGAAAATTCTTATATATGTGAAGTATGGAAACAAAATTTATGAAAATAATATAATATGATGGATTTGTTTAAAATTATAAATGTTCTCATAATAATTTTTTAGGTGATAACCAATTTATTTTGCTTACACAACATATGAATTACAACTTGTAGAAAAAGGAATGAGGGGAAATAAGATATATTCAGTAAGATAAAATGAAAACCTTTCAAAAAACTTGTGTACATAATAATAATATGACCTCATTCTTATGAGCAAAGGGGGAAATGCAGTTATTTATAAACCTATAAAATACTAGGTATATTTGCTTCATATAGAGGTAACTAGCCATGATAGAATCAATAAATGGGATAAATTTACACTTTTCAATATAGACACATAACATGCTTTTTGAAGAAATTTTTATTTTTGGACACTTTCTAATTTGACATTGTTTTTGCCTTGCTTTAATCTGTCACCCCCTAAATTTAATCTCATTCGACTAGGAATATGAATGGACTCATCACCAAAGGATATATTTAGTCAAGTAAGGGTATCTCTCCCAAACACTAACCTCATGTAACTAGTAATAAGTGAAGGACCAAAATTAAATATTAGTGAAGAATAGGAGATTTAGAATCTGAATTTGATTACATAAGATTTTTATTTTTACACGAGTGTCTCTTTTTCTATTTATCACCTTTTAAAGTCCCATTTACCCAAAATTTTAGTCCCATGTAACCAATAATATGTAAGGTCTCATCACCAAAAAACAATATAGGCAATTAAGCTACCTATTTTTGTGCATGCTACCTTTTCTACTTAGAATAAATCATAAGAGGAGATTTTTACAAAGACAATATTATGGAATAGGTTTTAGGGTAGCATTTTCTATGTTTTGAAAGAATATACAGGGAAAATTAGGTATTCTCTACTCATAATAACTAATAAAAGAACCAATGTAATGCTTATTTTGAGAATTTTTTCCATATGATATCAAGGTAATATGAAAATTAAAATGAGATGAAAAGCTATACCTCAAAAGTTTTTGTTATTTGAACTGACAACCAAATAATCAACAAACATGACATATGATATGTAATCAAATATATACACAATGTAAAAATAAATTAAATGAGGTAAATTTGAAATATAATGAATAAATGTAAAAGTTATTAAGGTGTAAATATCTCAAATATTCACTGAACTCCTTTACCTTTATAGTGTATAATTAATAGGATCAATTCTTAAAATATTCAATCACTAAACAAGGACCTAACTAGTTAGGTCTATAATTTATACCTTATCCTTTATTTTTATCTTTTATTATATAAATTATTAAGATGAGGTATAATTATATAGGGTGTTCATGAAAATTTTTATTGTATTTTTGTAGAAGGATTTTTGAGATTTTTGAATAAATTTGCATAATTCAATCACTCAAACATCAAACAACTTAGTAATAGTCTAGAGCCATTAGAACCTAAATGAAATTATATGAATAAATTATTTAAACCTAAACTTAAATCCTAAAGCTAAATTATCTAAGCCAAGATCAAACGGAATAAAAAGGCAAGATGCTGAGATTTCTTACCTTGACTTCGAAATTTGACATAGTAATGGTACTTGACCAATGATTATTGATGACTGATTCATGGATATGGATTCAATACTTGGTTATTAGTTAATCTTCCATGAATGAATGGAATTGTTTATATATAATAGGGAAGGAAATGTCAATGTTTTAGATTCAAACTTGGATGAAGGAGATCAAGGGTTGAGGATTATTTAAAGAATTTAAAATTCCTTGGAAGCCTCTAGATTTAGAGGCTTCTAGAAAGGAGGGGTGATAATAGAAAGGAGGGTTTAATGATGATTAGAGGGAGGTTAGGTTAGTTTTAAATGGGATTAGAAGGTGATTAGGTCATGATTAGGGGAATAGGCTTATAGGAAAGCCTAGGAGTAGGCTAGTGTAGGTGGGTCATGGGAATTTAAAATTCCCAAATAATATGTAAGTGTGGTTAGATTAATATAAATAAATGATTAAGTGAATTAATAATGAAATGGGATAGAATAAGGTTGGTAGATGAAGAAATACTAGAGGAGGTATATTATACAAATAGCTAGAAGGGGTGATTATTAGTACACGATTTATTAGATTAAATTAGATGAGTGGAATTAGTGTCAACTAATAGTGATATTCATGAATATAATATAGGTGATAAAATATAGTTTCATACATTTCCACCTTTTTAAAAGGGAATTGTAAATGGATAGAAGTGGAAGTATTAATGGTCTTTCAAATAAAACCATGTCATGGATGAATGTTAGTAGATGATGTTAGTGGAAGTTATATGAGTGACTATGATGCCCCCTCAAGGGGACATGTGACGAATAATGAGATGGATGGCCATTGAAAATTTGAAACAAGGGGTTGGATGAGATGGATATATAATTGGATGGGATGTCAAATATGAGATATAAGATGATGAAGATGAATTCTACTTATGAAATGAGCTTTAGATTGATGATGCCCCTGATAAAGACACATGAACAGGGAGTAGAGAGATTGTGTCATGGCTATAAACACATCTAAAGGGGGAGTCAACCGTAACATTATGATGGTAGGATTAAAATGACACAAGATTTAGATGTATCCCAAGTAAGGATTCATATAAGGGAGAGTCATAGGCTAGGATAATATGATGATTTGATAAGATTGATGATGGGTGTAGCTTAAAGCTAAAGTTGATCAATATGATGAGGAGGATAAGAGAAAATAGTGATAATATCAAGTGACCAAAAGACTAGGGAATGAAGATGGATGAGAGAGATAGTGGTCAAGCTATCCTTGGGCATAAAAATGTGGCTAATTATTGCCTACATAGTATGGAAAGACCTCATTCTCATGTAGTTCTTACTAGAATATGATGATGAAGATAAGGATTAATGATTAGAATGTGATGATGACATGTATGATTAGACTTGCTAGTGATTGAAGGATAGGGATCAGAGGACGAGATGAGGATAAAAGATTTGATGTTATTCAAAAGAGTTTATAGGATGAGATTAGTGATGGAAATAGGGATGTTTAGATGATAGAGGTAAGTGTAGATGATGAAGCCATCACAAATATCATAAATATAATCATATTCTAAACAATCTAGTATATATGGCACTTCACATTAGGCCCCATGATATAAGCATGACCAAGGGGATATTGTGCCAAAGTACACAAAAAGGGGTAAATAGTGAACTCTACATCATTGAAGTCACTTATAAGTAGTATTAGTGACCTTGTAATATCCCCATACATTTCCCAATAGAAAAAAAGAGACATGATGAAAAAAAACATAAGATAGATTAATATATAGACATGATACAAACAAGACAGATAATAGACAAGTAACACATGCAAGTATCTACATGAAATGACATAATTTATTTTCTAAGTATGAGATGAGTGATTGGAGGATGGGTTAGACTAGGATGATCATGATGTAATTGGGACTTAGGATAGACTTGGGTTTGTATAGGATGAGTGTGAGGAAGATTAGGATGATATATTTCCCCTAGTATAGAATAAAAGGATGCAAGATGGGAGATTGTCTTTGGATACTAATTTGATCTTGAAATTGAATCAAAAAGTGGCTAAGTGATTTAGAAAAATGATGTCCAAGGATTACCAATAGATGAGACCTTGAAAAAGTCTAATCTATCAAGAAGACAAGATAATGATGGGATCAAATGTCATTCATACTAGAAAAATACTGATTGGATGGGTGATAGGTATGGAGAGGCATTGATAGAGAAGTGATGGGATCATAGACGTGTCATAATATAAAAATAGTGACTGGATGGGAGTTAGGTATGAATAGGAAATGATATAAAATGATGGGTGGTAGATTAAATTCTTTAACAAGGTTATGCATGTTAATAATACTTAGTCAAAAAGATCAGATTGAAGAGATGAAGAGATGAGTGACCACTCTAATTGGTTCCAAGATGAAATGTGGTATCTAAATATGGGAAGACATCAATATTTATTTGAATAGGGGGTGAGGTATAAGATAAGACATGATGGACTAGGATTTTTGACTTTTTCAAATTTTATCATTTTAGGGGTTTTTTTACCTATTTCAATTTCTAGGGATTTTGAGGATATGTATGTACAGTATACAAATGGGTTTACTATAAAAGGGAATAACAAGCCTAGTAACTAAGGTAAAGAAGGATGTAACTATGGATGGTATCACAAAAGGATGGGGATGAGGTGGAAAATGGGATGAGGACCAAGGAATAAGGGACTAGGGATTGCCAATGACCACATTATGAAGGAACCAAATGTTTAGTAGCCTGAGTATTCATTGGAGGATATGAAAAGATGATTGTAAAACATTTATAAAGATACCTTCCAATTCCTTATGAATAACAAGATCAAAAAAAAAGGAAAGACATAATAGGATGCATGATATGATGATGGATGATGGGTAAGAACAATGGATGGAGGGGATGGATAAGGAATGGTTTGAAAAGGGATATTAAATGGATGGATTTTACCCCAAAGTGTTAAGGTATAATGAAAACACTTTATTATTCTACCATGACTTTGGGAACTAATTTTCATCATAGTACTTGACCAAGGTACCAAAAGACTAGTTTTCACCATTGGACAAATGATGCTTTTTTTTTTTTACTTTTTACTTTTATGATTATTGCAACTTTATTGGGCATCTCATTCTGTTGATGAAGGGTGAGATGCAAGATTTTGGATACTACCTAGATTATTATCCAAAACCTATTTTAGATAAAGATGATGCTAAGACCATATTGTCATTATTGTCTATATTGTGGTCTATGTAACGTAGTGTGATTCTTGATTGTGATCCATCTAGATATCTAGACTAGGTATCATTATTGACCCTATAATTAATATTTCTTGGGTAGGGGATAGGAGGCATGGATTTTATTAGATCTTAATGCTAATGGGGGTGTATTGGACTTGAATAGAGGATAGGATCATGGTAAGATGGTGTGATGGGTGATTAGGAATTAGGACTAATAATCACACACATCATTGGAGATTTTGGACATTATACATTTGATTGGTGCCATGTGACAAAATATTAAAAGAGATCCAAGATGTTTTAACTTGGAGGTTCATCTTTGATCTAATTATTTGAAAGATTATAGGACATTTGGATGTTGCTTTAGACATTATTTTAATTTTGAGTTTGGATTTAACTTAGACTACGCCTTGGTGCCTGATATTGGCCTTCACTAGAGGATAATAATTTTTGACTTGATAGATGATTATTTTGACTTTGATATTCATCTAGTGCCTAATATTGGGCTTCACTAGGGGAAGACATATTTTGATTAGGCTAATGTTTTGACTCTTTTTTAATGATGAGATTATGATTGATTTTTGGAATATGGTCTTGGATCTTTGTATTTGTGTCACATATTATGTTGCTCAAAGAAGGTTCTAATGATGTATATTCCTATTTATCCTTATGAAAGGAGGTTAATAAATGATCATTGATAGGAAGAAAATGATCTATGATGGATAAAGGTGGTGGAGATGGTGTGATGAGGTCAATGAGTGGTGATGGGGTAGCATATCATTCATAAAGGTCACTAGGATCCTTAACCTCAATGTCAAATAATGTGTCCTTAAGAATCTAAAAAGGATCACTAAGACACACATACAAGGTGGGATTAGATATAATCTAAAAAAATAGATAAAGGATTCAATAATCTGATTATAACTTCATCATCATACTTAGGATCTAAAGGTGTGCCTAGTGATGTATTGGAGGTACCTATAATAGATATATCCTCAAAAATATAAGAATTATCAACATTTGTTGCACATATCAATGAGGGATGATGTTTCAGATTAAGAATCTATTTCAAACACTGGTATTGCACACAATCTTAAGGCAAATAAAACTTGTTCTGACTATAATGCTAACTTTGATGTACATCATTCAATGTTGTGAGTATAGTGATTATTCATGATTTTCATCTCAATGTGGGGTTTTTAGTGTGATGGGTGAGGAGAAGATGGGAGAGATATGATAGATTCAACTAAGAGAGGTCCATGAAGGGATTCATGGGAGATGGGGGGACTAGGCTCATCTTTGATAGAGGCATTATGGAGGATGGGTTTAGTGTCTTGACCTTAGATTGGAAGGGGAAGGGACTCATCATGATTGAGAATGGAATCTTGACATTCTTCTTCTTGTGCACCCAAGGATGGAGACTCATATAGTTTATCCTCAATTATTATGTTGCCATGATTAATGAGGTCTTAGACAAAGTCTTGGAAAGGATGACATCAACTAATGGTATGCCCATATGTTTGGTGATATGCACAATATTTATTACCTTTATACCAAGAGGGCCTAGGCTTAGTGGAATCAAGATGTCATATAGGTAGATAGATCATCATGTTAGCAATGATGAGTTGTTTGAAAAGGGCTTTTGAAGATATTTGAAGGGGAGTATAAGGACCCACTTTATTATGTGACCTAGATGTGTAAACATGGGATTTGTGATCAAATGGTCATTGATGGGACTGGGTGAATGGATTTGAGGTGGCCAAGATAGGATTCCCTTTATTAGTATGGGAAAGAGAAGTTGATGGTTTATGACTATCAGATGGAGGATTGGTAAAAGACTCACATGAAGGGGATTAGATGGGAGGTGAAATGAGTTGAATGGGATCAATACCTTTTGGGATTGGTACACCCATCATAAGTAAATTCAAGAGGATCTCATCCTTATGGGAAGCTATGGCATTAGTCAATGAAAGTGGGGTCTAACTCCATGGCGATGAATGATAAAGGATGGATGATAAAAGGTAGGCTAAGGATTAGGAATGGATCCTTGAAAAAGTTGGGTACAAATTATTTAGCTAGTAGGATATATGAGGATGGGGATGATATAAACTAATGGATAACAGACTATGATCAGATTTTAGACTAATAATGTAATAGGTGTTAATGTCCTATCAACAATGCGTAGTTGTCAAACTAGTAATAGAATTAAAGATTTTATGGGTACCTATATTCAATATATCAAGAGGATGATATTATGGGTGTTATTTATGAGTAGGCAAGGATGATAGAGACTAGATTTATGATGATGGGTTTACTAGTTGAATCTGACAAAGTGACAAAATGCTAGTAGGATATTGACTAGGTATGAGACATGACAAAGGAATGAGTGATAGTGTATTATAATGATAGGATGATATGGATGATAAAATTACTACCTCAAGCCTTAAAACTAATTTGCCTAAGATGGAGATTGGATGGGATTATGTGATGAAGGTGATTAGGATAATAGCTTAAGGATAAATTGGATAATAGAGGATGATGAAAGGATAAAAGGGTAAGATGAATGAGGTGGGATGGTTTAGACCTGTATGTGACCTAAAAATCCAACTAAGATAAGATAGGATGAGGTTAAATTATATGGGTGATGAAGACAAGGCCAAGACAAGTGATGCGGTATGGACATAGGACAAGATGTGGATAAGAAATGATGTGATTAGGATATGTAGGTGATGGGAGGCTGAACAATGATGGGTGGGTTAGGATAAGATATGAATAAGAGAATAAATATATGTAAAAGGTAGGTAATACAAGGATATATAAGATGGTGAAATAATGAGATAAGATGATATGGGGATTATTAGGACTATGTTGGGATAAAGGTGGAAAAGACCAGGTCAAGTTTGGACCAAGGGATTAAATAATTCAAGGTGAGGTGTAATTGATTATAGATGAGGTGGACTTAGGATAACACATGGATGACCATGTGTAACTATATATGTGAGAAGGATGATTAGGATAGGACTAAACTAAGATAGGATAGGATAATGGAAAGGATATACAAGACAATATGTACAAGGAAATGATGACAAAGATGTACAAGACCCCATAATATACAAGAGGATGAATCAGTACTAAGATTATATACACAAACTATGGTGGGATAAGGATGTATAACATTATATAATGATGAGGAAAGAATATATAATATGGGTTGTGAAAAAACCTAGATAGTTATAGACGTTTGGGTGAAGGCTGACTCAGCTCAAAAACAAAATTGGTTTAAAAAACACACATAAAATTAAGCAAGTCACAATACTATGATTAGTAATTAGTGGGTGTGTAAATCTATGCCCACACCATCCATTGGGTTTAAGGATGAGGCTATAAGCTTGTGACCCATTATGAAATCTACCAAACTCTCTCAACCCCTCTCATACATGATGGCTACTTTAGAGTTGATACTAACTCCTACATTGGTATACCTATTATGTCTAAAGGATCCTAAGCTAGGTATACACAAGGGTTTATAGGTGAATCCCCTATATACGCAAAAGTATAGTGGGGCCCAAGTCTATATATGATGTTGTCTAACCACCCTATGTAGTGGAGCTTAACCACCCCTCACTCTATAGAACCCTTTATGGGGAATTTTGGTTAGGTGTTATTGATGTCTTTATGTATACCATAGAGATGTCATTAGTGTTCAAAGAAAACTTCTCATTTTATAATTCTATGAATTTAGAGCATGAGTAGTAGGTTTTATAAACTAATTTTACCTATGGTGAAATAATAGCAAGGTAATGTTTATCTATTCCACAAAAGTTATATTAATTGATGGTTGATAGCCATCATGGACCGAGTCTTCATGAAGTGTAAGTATCTATGTTGATACTTAGTAAAATTGTGATCAAATCTTAAAATACATACTAATCTAAATGAATATTTATAATGAAATTTAAACTAAAGTAATATGGTTAAAAAAAGAAGAAAAAGAGAAGGCTAGGGTAGAAAGAAAATAAGTTATTGTTTATCTTTAACTCAAATATCATGACAAAGTTTCAATTATAACTATGCCTAAATTATACAAGTATATGATGCAAAATAGCGTAAGCTTAGATCTCACCATACACCAAGAAAATTGCTAAGGATAATATGAAATCATATAAGTAAGAACTACATTCTACTTTAAATATATTTGTTACCAAATTCAAATAGTATTAACACATCTAAATATAGAAAGAATGAATCAAATCAGATGTATTAATCCTCCTACATTGAATATATTTGTTACCAAACTCAAATAGCATCAACAAATATAGCATAAGAAAAATTAGTAACCCTATATCATAGATGCAAATTTAGAAATCATAAAACCATTCAATTTAAGATTTAGATCTAACAATTAAGAGAAAGCCACATTAACAATTGACACATCAAATTTGGACAATCATCACATAATTCCTTGATAGTATTAATTGCTCAAAGTATGCAAATTTTCTCAAAATTATATCTCTTCACAAGATGGTAATAATGCTTTTTATAGAAATATAAGGTAGTATAGCAATTAATTATAATATACAAATGTAAAAAAAATAAGGATAGCTATCCTTTTATATAAAGTCCTCGAATACATTTGTTTTTCCAAACTAGACTGACCTAGAGGAAAATATGCTAACAGAATAGCATATGTCTTTAAAAAAGAATATTCCTATCTGAAATATTACAATGATTTTACAAAAAAAGATTATTAATTAATTGGTGGGCCCATTACTGAAGGATCTCCTTATTGCTCTTATAGAAGCTCCATAACTCTTTGATGTTTTTCCTTGATGAGATATGAACCCATATCTAGCTTCAATAGATAGACATTTTCTTAATCAACTAAGTACTCAAAATCTCTATTATCTCTTACCATAGCTTATTTGATGTTGCTAGCTTCTACAATCTTTTCTTTAGTAATGAAGAACATGCCCAAAATTCTAATTTTGTCACTGCTTGATTGACCCTCACTTTCACCATTTACTTCTTACATCACCAAAGTAACCCTATTCTTATAATCCTCATCATCAATTATACCCAAGGTTGTGGAATTCATAGGATTAGCCAACATACTGCCAAGGAGTTGCTTAATCTCGGCAATCAAATCTTCATCATCCCCTAGGATTCTATCCAAGCTTGTTAACCAAGAACTTAAGCTTTGGATCTTATCTACCAATATCTCTAATATATAATTTGGGTGGGCTAAGATAATGGTTTTGAACTTAGGAATTATATTCCTAATCATTATACTAATGAGATCTCTTATTTTAGCCTCAACATCCTATTTCTATATGATCAATCCTTTGGCTACCTCACTCTATTGGCTCAATGCATATTATCTTAGGTTTATTTTCTTTAAAGAGTCAAAGATGTCAAAAACATATGCTTCAAACATCTTAATTACGGCCTTAAACAAAGATAATATAGCCTGGGTCTTTAAGTTTTCCTTTTCCTTCTCCAAGTTGTGAATCCTTTCTTTCATTCTCCTAATGACAACTCTAATTTGAGCTAAATGAAACTCAGTTAGGATTTTAATATCCTCTTCATGGCTTGGTAGTTCACCAATATATTTCCATCTAATTGGAGTTAAACCAATAAAAGGTACAACCTTTTAGAATGTGAAATATTTAGTCACCATCACAACTTTTCTTGTTGTGACTTTCTGTAATCTAGCTATCTTTGGATTGAACTACATAATAGCGGATGACTCTATGTAATTTGGAGGTTTTGTGACATCTATTTTTGTGTTACTTTATGATCTTAGATAATCTATTTGTTTTCCACTTGGCCTTATAGTGGTCACTATCATTACTTCTTCTTCATCTTTCATTAAAGCCTTTATCCAAGGCTTGAAGTCCTCATGCACATCAATGTTAATAGTTTGGGTCAAGGCCCAAGAGTGAGACAAAGTGGGAATCCTATTCATTTTTCCATAGATGAACTAATCAATGATGATTGGTCTATGAATAGGTTATTCCTCATTAAATAGTTTTATTTCACTTTTAAGGTGAGTGAAAGTCAACTTTGGCCTCTTTGATCCAACTAGGACCAAGGCTAATTCTACCTTTATTTTCTATGGGGGTACTACTAGAACTAAATCTAAATAAACCTCCTTTCCTTTATCTTAATCAACCTCCACTACTTGAGCCTAGAATTATTAAGCTTGTTCCTCCTCTTTTTTAGAGACATATACCTCAACCAAGACCTTGTGGGCATCTTCTACGATTTCATTTGTCTATAAGGCAATCATGTCCAAGTATTCCACTAGAGACTCTAGTCTTCAAGGTAGGGATGAAGATGAGGGTTCATCACTAGGTTTCTATTCTAACTTATCTTTTCTAAGACCTTGTGTAATTTGGGTTTGGGGATGTTGCCCTTCTATTTTTGGTTGTTCTTATGGTGGACTAGAAAGTTGAGGCAATAAATGGTATTAAATAGGTCCTATTTTCCATATATCCCTTGGTGGACTTTCATCATTGGTCAATCTGTGCTCAAGTCTAATGTTATGTCCCTTGAGTCTAGCCAATACTTCTTTAAACCTATTTTCTTTGATATATATGGTGTCATGGATAGTAAGTTGATGCACATACACTAGCTTTGGAAATCACTTAGACTTGAAGTATGTGGAGATTATGTCGTTGGGATCCCACATCTTTAGCTCATCAAGTTACAATTTGAAATTCCCTATGCCAAGCAACAATATTTACCTTATCCTAATTTTTTAACATAGTCTTGATAATAGTTAAAGGAAAGGGATGGATGAGACCTTTCCTCTTGTCATTACATACTCTGTCCACACCATTAAGAAGTTGGTATGTAATTTTTTACTCTATCAGCTTGATGGGAACATAAATAGGTAACTTGTAAATTTGGATCAAGATCCCTTCAATTTTGATTACTGTACAATCTGGATATAACTAGACATCTCTAATTAGATCCACATATTTCTTGATTATAGGGCTTAACCTAGGCAAAAATACCCCTATGATGGCTTCTACCAAAGCAAGATAAACACAATCACAAATACATTTCATGTGGTATCTATATTTTAAAATATTTAACTTTGAGTAATGGTGGGAAATTGTGAATGTACCCTTAGGTGACCAATTCTTGATATGAGGGATTTGGGTGGAGGCTAGTAAGGCATCTATAAAATAAGACATCTTTAAAAATTAGGTATTAGTCTTATTATTTATGGCTATGAATTGTTTTTATAGATATATGATAATCATCTCTCCAATTTGAGGAGTGATCCCTTTCTCTACCATGAAGTAAATGTAGGACACACAACTCTTATTTACATAAGAGGTTGTTGGGGCTCTAGACATTATATTCAAAAGGGTCATGATTACCCTAATCACCTCTCTAAATTTGGTAACTGGGACATTGCTAGTAGGTTATTTAATCACATGGATCCCTTAGATAAATCATGGCTTGAGGATGGTGTCAATATCATTCTTTCTATTCTATTCCTTAATAGTCAGTAAATCCACTTGGGGTGTTGGGATCTTATAATAACTTTCAAAAGCCAATGGGAAAATGAATGCAATTATTTTAAAGGTCCTTTGATGAATGATCCAATCTTGTTCAATCCTACAATCCCTAAAAATGGATGCAAATATGTTGATATAGTGGATTACCTCTAGTTTGGTGGCAACATGGTGGAGACTAGCCATCTAGACTACAACTAGGTCATAGTACCTTCTGGTTATAGTGGTAATATTTTGTTCTTCTTTTGTGATAGCCTACATCTTGTCAATTTTTCTAAAAAATCTCAGACTCATTATTATTTCCAATTTTTAGTGTAACAATATCCAAGTTACTATCCTTAAAGAGCATTCCTTCATTATCTATAGATAAAAACAACTTTGTCTCATGCCTGTATTTCTACCCCAGAGCTACCATGGCTTCCAAACTTCAAAAATTGTTCACAATTATATTTTAAATGTTCTCTAGTTAGTTCCTTCATGCTCAAATCATAGTTTAACTTATAGATTTGTTGTAATCAATTTCAGTTTACTTAGGACATTTTATGTAATTTTTACTGCTTTGAAGCTTTAATGGTGATAACCTATTCAGAACTAAGCTTATACATGCCTCAGATTTGATTTTGACCTTAACCTTTATACCTTTTCATTTCAAGCACACAAGATCTTCTATTTTTTCACTTTGTGCTTTCATGGTGCTTATTTGGCATCTATCTAGAACTTTTCATGTCATTTTTCATAAATACCATAATGCACTAGTTATTTGCATTTAAAAAATTCATTTTGATTCACTCCATAGATCAAGGTCCAAGAATCAGTGCAAGTCATTGATTGTGGTCTAGGTCCTCATTTGTCATTGGTCCCTTTTGGTATCGATCCCCATGGTTGTGTTGCTTGGCACCTCCATGGACTTTCTGAGTTATGGCACCTTTGTCAGTCATTTATTAAAAGCACACCCACCATGTGTTGAAATCATGGCCTCTTACAGCTTCATTGAAAAGTCATCAATGATTTTGTGCCATTGGACCATCCTTAGTGATGAAGCATGAACCATTAGATCTTGTAAGATGCATGAGCATTAATCAGTTCATAATCATAGAAATAACTTAGGTTAAAATGCTTTTACCTAAGTTTATTTATGTTAATAAACATGAAAATACTTAGGTTAAAGCATTTAATTCTAAGTTTTAGAGCAAAAATGACCCCTCAAATGACATAAAAAACATACCCCTTTTGCCTAAGTAAAATGTTCAGACAAGTTTAATTTTGATGGCCTTAAAGATGTCAATGTCAGTCTCACAAGTGTTCAAATGACATTCATGAAGATGTCAAATTTAAACACATGAAGTCTTTTAGGTTTAATGGGATTAAAATTTATAGTCATGTGGATGTTAATGATGGGCTCATAGACATAAAATGATGGTTGCATGAACATCAAATTTAAGCTCATCAAGTTTCTATGTTATAATGTGAAAGCCCTACATGATGACTTTATAGAGCTTCTTAAGATCTTGGACTCAATTCACTCCATTTTATTAAAAAGACATGATGAAGCGAGGCCCATCTGATCATGATATGAGAAGTCACATGCCATTGGATCCATTTTATAAGTGGGACCCTTTTCTTTTAGATTTCAAATGCGAGAGTGTTACATGGCAACTCCAAAGAGCTTATGAGGATTTGAATTTTTAATGATGTTTTCACTTTGTTTGATCTTCAGTCTATGAAAAATGATGAGATATTGATCATGATCTGAGTGATTGAACATGATTGGTCTAAATGACTAAGTGCTTAATTTATCAAGATTTTCCTCTATCTATTAGATTAAAAGGCATGAGGAAGTATGAATCATTCGATCCTATAAGATGCACAATATTTAAGATAAGAACCAAGATGAAAGAAACTTAGGCTAAGGCATTTAGATGAAGGTCTTGTTTGTGTTAATAAACATGAATGGGGCCTTATCATTAAATCTCTAGGATAAGTAGGTAATAAAGGGACCATTCCAAAATAAATACTAAGGGACCTTACTAGGAAAATTAAAAGGGACCCTTATCATAAAATTGGACCATGTTAGAAAATAAAGAGGACCCTGCCAACATAACTTTGGACCACTTGAGAGATATAGGAAACATATGGGGTGGGTAAATAAAAAGGACCATGGCATAATTTTTAGGTTAAGGTTTGGTTGTGTTAAAAAACATGACCAAGCTTTAACTTAAAAATTGGGCTTGAGTCCAAAGTAAATTTTAAATTTTCCCACCAATTTGATCCCACCAAATTCAAATTTAAATTTGATCCATGGGTTTATGACAAGGTTTTAGAACATTAATCCATCATCAAGGACTCCATGAAACCTATAACTAAAATACATGAAGACTAATTATTATTATCATTAAGAAAGATTATATTAAAACCATAAACACTTGAAATAACATTATCAAAGTGGATGATCTTAAAATTCTAATAATGTTCAAAACATGCCATGATTTCAAGGTTAAGATTCAAAATATCTCAAGGGTTCCAATTTTAAAAAATGAGGGTATGTTAACCTCAACAAAAGGTGAATTATATGGGAAACATAGGAATATGTTATAAATTAGATACTTTGTTTCAGACAAACAACTAAGTCATCCACTCCACTCAATCAATGCCATTATTTAGATCATTTTATTGTTGAAACAAACCTTGCACTTTTAGAATTGGGATCAAATATTAAAACATAGCCATATTGTGTGTGTGCTTTGATTCCACTTATTATTTTCCATGGGATTTAGGGGACAAATTCTAGGTTTCATATCTTTAATAACTAACACTAACTTGGATAATGTTTAGATATTCATTAAGAACCATGCTTCTAGTTCAAAGAAGGTTTGGGAATTTCTCTACTACCAGTTAGACATCCATAGCCATGATATAGATGCCTTTAGATCCACTCATAGCTTTGTTCCACTATCAGCTAGGTGTCCATATCCCTGATGGAGATTAACAGAATCACCTATGCTTGAAAAGCTTTTGATTTTGCATTGCATTATTATTTTTTGTATTTTTAGACCTTTTATGCTTTCAACAAGGTTGGGATTTAGGGTAGCTAGGTTTAAGTATTTGTTCAAGTGTTTGATCTTCAAAGAAATACCTATGGCTATAACCATTGTCCTAGGTAAGGATGTTTATTAAGTGTAAGCATGATTGTGCCTCAATAGATTAAGCTTTCAATCTATAGGTGCAAATATTCTTAAAACCAAATTTAGGTCAAGAAAATGTTCAAGTTCTCATCAAAAAATTATCCTCTTCAATTAGTCTTTACCATTTTCTTCAAATTACAATGTTAGGTTCACATTTTAGAACCATGGTCAGCATATGTATTAAGTTCATATCTACATTCCTAAATTTTGAATTTCTATAAAACTAAATAAACTTTGAGCTTAGGGTTATCCATAAGGACATATTGAAACAAGGAACAAGGAAATAAAGCAAACAAACAACAAAAGAAACAAAAGGAAACAAAGAAATATCTACATGCTTATACACAAACAAGGGATAAGAAAGAAATAATTGAAATAAACTAACTAGCCTACCTACATTAAGTCTAATAATCTTACTAGGTTACTCCATAAATATCTTAAAAGGAGTAGTAGAGAAGTAATGTTTGAGGGACTGCCCATTGGTGGGAAATGTGAACTCTACTCCTTGTAAGTCTTTGAGTCTAAAGGTGTTATCTCCTAGTATGTCTACAATATGATATGGTCTAATCCAAAAAGGTATGAATTTTCCATGCTTGCCATTAGGCTCGGATGCTTTATCCCAAAGAAGAACTTGGTCCCCTTATCTAAACACCTTAATCTTTGAATTTTTATCAAATCACCTCTTCACTGTGGTCTAATGTTTGCTAAAATTAGTAAAGGCTTTCTCCTTGGCATATTTTAGCTGAATGATGTCTAACAATCTTGAATTTCCAAGCTCTTAGCCTTCTTTCATGTATTCCTGAATGAATTTATAGGTAGGTAACTTAAGAGTGATATAAAAGATAGGTTCTTGTCTATACACCATTAGAAATAGTGATTCCTTTAGGGCTTGCTTGATCCTTATGCTATCTACCCATAATCTATAATTGAGTAGCTTATGCCAAATCTTGGGTTTATCTATAGCAAACTTTTTATTGTCCTTCATTAAGTTCTTTTTGGTAGACTTAGACACTTCATTTCCTTGGGGGTAATGGTTGGATGAGAATACAAATTTCATTATATAATTTCTAATGATGTAAATTTAGAACCATTATCACACACTAGAGAGAATAGAGTTATAAATCTAGTATGAATGTTCTCTTCTAAGAAAATGATCACTTCTTTTATCCTACATTGTTTGGTGGCTACAAACTCAACCCACCTTGTGTAATAATCTATGGTAGTCAAGATGAATTTTTGACCTTCAGATGAATTGTGGTTGACTACCCATATAAAGTCTAATCCCCATCATGCAAAGGGTTTATCAACCATGAATGGTTATAAAGGCATTGCTACCTTAGGATTTTTGGTGCTAAATATTTTTCAAGAGTGACATTCCCTCACGTGCTTGTGAGCATCTTTGAAGACAATCAACCAATAGTAACTAGTTCTGAAGATCTTGTGGGTTATAGTCTTCCTAGATGGGTGTCCATTACCAAATTTCTCATGAAAGGTGCTCATCATTTTAGTATCTTATTATTTTGAGACACACCTCAGGTAGAACCTTTCAAATTTCTTCATGTATAAAACCCCATCTTTGATCAAATAATGGGTTACCTTGAGCCTCAAGGCCCTCTTTTGCTCCTTTGTTAATCCTACATGATAGGTACCATTAATTAGTAAATTAATGATGAAATCATACCACTCAGTAGCTTGAAAGTTTTTTTTGATCCACTTACATAATAATTAACCTAGGGATGGTATTATAAATCATTTGGATCAAGACTTGGCACCTTATTAGTTTTTCCATTCTTATTTCTATGTCATATTCCTATAAAACTAACATCCATTTACCTCTAAGTAATCCAAATTCATTCTGACTCCACATGAACTTGGTGGTAGGGTCACATAGAATAATATGCACCTTATTTCTAAAGATATAATGCCTAAATTTATTTACTGCCTTAACTAATGCACATTCTTATTTATCAATCAATGAATAGTTCAATTTAACATTCTTAAAGTTAGTACTCATGAAAGCTAGTGGGTCATCACACCCATCAACCTTCTAAGTTAAAATTGAAGCCATAGTATGGTCACATGAAAAGAATAGATATATAACTCCTTTGAAAATTTAGGACTTATCATGACTAAAGCTTGACTAATTAATTATTTTATGTCATTAAATGCCTTCCTCGATTCAACATTCCATGATACCTTGGCATCCTTATTTAGCATGTCATTCAATGTCTTGACAATCTCTACAAAGCTAAAAATGAATTTTCTTACAAATTTTATCTTAGAAAAGAATGACTTTAGCTCTTTCCTATTATTTGGAGGCTCCATAATAGATATAGCTTCCACTCTTTTAGGATCTATGGAGATCCCATCTTTAGTTATGACATGAACCAACAATTTTCACTTAGTAACACAAAATATACTTTTCTTGGAGTTTAAGGGGATTCCATACCTCATAAACCTCTCAAAAACTTTTTGTAAGTGTATAAAGTGATCTTCCTTATTTTTACAAAAAATGGTTAGATCATCCATGTATATAATGATACACTTACCAATTAGACCTTGGAAGGAATGTTCCATGGCCCTTTGAAAAGTATCTCATATGTTTATTAATCTAAAAGGAATTATTTTGTAGGTGAATGTCCTCCATTTGGTCATGAAATTTATCTTCATCCTATGCTCCTTGTCAACCAACACCTAGTTGTATCCTAAAAAGCCATCAAGGAAAGACATCATAATTAACCCTAAAACAACTTATATCACCTGGTTAAGAGAGTGAAGAGGATAGTTATACTTTTTAGATGTTTTGTTCAAATTTATAAAGTCAATGTATAGCCTAATCTCACCATTATTATTTTTGACTAGCACCAAATTGGCCATCCAGGTAGATGCCTGATGGGAAACACTATTCTAGCATCTAGTAATCTCTTGACCTATTTGAAGATCATTGGTTCTAGAATAGGGTTTACAAGTCTTTGCTTTTGTATAAAAGGCTTACAAATTTATTTAAGGGGTATAGTATGGGTTATGAACCTTGGATCAAAGATATTTAAGTCATCATAAGGCCAAGCTATGACATCCTTATACTTGGTTAAAAATTATTTGGCCTTCTTGTTCTCAATGTTAGTGCATGATTTCTCAACATTAACTAGTTGGGGTTGATCTCAAGGCCCAATATCCATTACACTATAGTCTTTCCCACTTACCTTGGGAATCTTAGGAACCTCAGCTAGCTTGTCTTGATCAAATAACCTCTCTAAGGCAATCATGCCTTTGGGAATCTTGTTGTTATTTAGCTGAATGACTTTACCATCAAATTTGTCCTCCCTAAGTGTATTTTCATTAGTCTCATCAATGATGTGAGCCTAAAATTCTCTAGAACTAGTCTTGAAATCTAATATCTATTGATAATAACTAAAGACTTGAAAATGATTTACATTATCAAGGACGGAGGGGTAAGGTATCATCTCAATGTTGAAGTTGAGTCAGTCTTGGTTAGGTATGAGGTTATCTACAATAGATGCCAACTTGTCAGTAGCTTGGTTATCCTCTCTTGGAATTGAGATAATGTTAAATGAATCAAAAGACTCAATTAGATCCTAAACCTTGAACTCATACCTCTTAAGGTATGAGATTTTGCATTTATATTTGCTTCTCACCTGATTGACTACTAGTTCTAAATCACCATAAACTAGTAGCTCCTTGACTTTATTTTTATAGAAAATTATAAACCTAGGATAAGGGCCTCATATTAAGAAAGGTTATTAGTGTAAGGGAATTAGATTCCATAGGATACATGATATTTTTTACCTAGAGGGTCAGTAAGGACAATACTGACTCTAGATCCAACCTTACACCTAGTACCATCAAAAAGTAGCTTCCATAGCCCAAGAATGGCATGAATATCAATAGGATCACATACCTTTAAGGTATATAGGGTGAAAACCCCTAAGTTTGAGTCAATTGTGTTTACCCTTTCATTCATAACATTGTACTCAGTGATCATGTGCTTCATCCTCAGCTCTCTTTCAACCCTGATCTGGTTTGGAACTCCTTTCCAAGGTAACCAAAAATGTGAACAATCCATGGACATGTAGCCATTCAGAGCTTTGGTGTATTCCCTACTTCATAAGATTCTATACATATCAAGAATGTCAATAATTTAGATATCAATAAATTATTGCACTCTTGGCTCATAGGACAATTGTATATAAACATTTAATAACTCCCTAATTACTTTGACTCTAGATTTGTCAAATTGAGTAATAACTCTGTCAGACTTAATAGGGGTCAAGCCAAGTTGTTTGCGAGTACTTGTCGGTATGATATTGGTAGATGCACCAGAATTCAATAATTTTTTTTAAAAATTCTTACCAAACATCCTGACAATGAGTAGAAAAGGATGGGATTCTACCTTAACTTTATGTACAACCATATTATCATTGTCAGCCCTGGGTGGTTTGTTGGATTTATTTGACAATAATTCTAGTAAGAGGCCCATTTTTTCTATAATTTATGTCAATTCATGTAATATGATGTTAGCTTTTATCTTTCCCATGTCCTCAACAATATTATAACCAAGTTTTATTTGAAGAACTAGGAACATTAGCATTATGTTTAGAGGTACTCCCTTTGGGTGGTTCTAGATTATTGCTTGATGAAGTGTCTATAGGACTTCGAAAGTTATTTGGAGGTGTTGAGGTAGTCAAGGGCTACCTCTGCTCTATATTCCTCAAAGGATAAGTCTTCTTAAAGAATTTTTGGAATGCCTAGATTTCCTTAGGGACATCATCAAGATCATTTTCCTCTTGAAAGGGGAAATCAAAGGTCTCCACCATGAGAGTCTGATCAACAAGCTTGGACCCTAAAGTAGTTTCACCACCATCCTTGTTAGGTACCACTTCAAATGTATCTAACTCTTCTTAAAAATCTTAAAAAATCCTTAAAAATTCAAGACAATTAATTTATCCATACTTGGTTATGTAATGCACCCTATAATAGTTAGGCAAAGCAATATCAATAAGATTAATCTCCATAGTCCTCTTTTTAGAAGATGGTTCATTATTATTATTTTGAAAACTATCATTCTAAAACCTATTGTTTAGCCTATTAAACCTTTGGAATGAGAAGTTCCTACCAGATCTTTCTCTAGTACTTCCAACTTGTTTTTTCATCTGAAGGAAATTAGTGCTTGACTTTTAGACCATTTTACATATAGACTCATTCTCATTATTTAGAGTTTTAGAATTGTGTACTTGATTATTGTTAGCACTAACATCTATTACTAAAGATATTTTATCATTTGCATTAAATCCATTAGTAATAGGATGACTTAATAATCATAAATTTTGATTGGGAGATGCATGAATAAAATGTAATTGATTGAGATTTGGGATTTTACTCATGGATGGAACATTCTGATTATTGTTGGGGAAGATGTTTAGAATGGGCATATGTGGATTTATATTTGGGTTAGAATAAGCCATTTGTCTTTGGGGATGTATTTGATCATTGATGATCACTACCTCATATTAAGCCTTAGCTAATTAATCTATAACTGGAAAAGATATTTTAAGAAATATAAAGGTCATAGGATCTACTTCATCCTTGTAGATTTCTAGAGCTAAGACATCATCAGGTTTATATGGTTATATGGTCCTGGTATACTTTTTATGGAGCTTAACATTAGAGGACCTTATGGGCTCACTTTCATCCCTCTTTATGGTGGTTAACTAGTGGTAATGACACATGGGATAATAATTTTATCAAATTAGTCTATAAAAACATTAGTAAAATCATTCTAGCTAGTAATATAATTTTTAGGCAAATTGAGAAACCATTCATATTTAGCATCCTTAAAATTAAATGGGAATAATATACATGATACATATTCATTCACAACATTTAACAACCTTAAAATCAAATTTAAAATATTTAATATGCTCTTTAGCAGTTATAATAACAATTAGACTAAATGTTGGAAAGTATTTTTTAGGGTTATGCGGGAGATCATGTACCACACCTGGCACATTGATTTAAGAATATCCCAACCAAGCCATACCTCAATAAAGGTTGAAGGAAAATGTACCTTCAAGAGGTGAGGTTGGCAAAGATTTGGAGTGTCTATGCCTACCTTTATCTTGCCTAGTTTTCTTGTGGACTTCAAGCTCAAGCAAAGGTTATCTTGTCTCTGAATGTGATATTTTTTGAATCCTTATAAACTCCATCTTGAATATTGAAGATATTATTTTAAATATGATGTTTCAAGTTAATATTGATAAAGAACAAGGATTAAACCTACACATTAAACTAATTTTGCAAATATTGTGTAAAGAGTAGTAAAGGACATCAACCTCTGACTAAGATATCTCAAATATATGGTTAATTACATAAATATGATCTATATTTATAATCTAAGCTAAAATAAACATATATCTTTGAAAGATATGCCAACCTTTGATCAAAACAAGCTATTCTAACCTCAAATACTAGGGTTTTTCAAAATTTAAGATATATTTACCAAAACTAAGCATCAATCATCAAATAAATTTGATCTTTGTCTAAAGGAAACACAAATATAGGTCATAGATAACAAATATCAATGATATTTAAACTTATAAGCAAATAATTACTCAAAAGTGCAAAAATAACACCAATCTTAGATTGAAACACACTAGGATAAGCAAAGATTCAATCAATTCACAAAGAAATTTCCTCCTTATAACACTAGTGGGGACTTGTTGATGCCTCTATGTATACCATAGTGATTTCCTTAGTGTTTAGATAACACTTCTCATTTTATAATTCTAGGAATTTAGAGCATGAGTAGCAGGTTTTGACAACTTATGTTACCTATGGTGAAATAGCGACAAGGCAATGTTTATCTATTCCACAAAATTTATATTAACTGATGGTTGGGAGCCATCATGGAACAATCCTTAGTGAAGTGTAAGTATCTATGCTGGTACATAGTGAATTTTAATAAAAAACCTAAACTATAGACTAATCTAAATGAATATTTATAATGAAATTTAAACTAAAGTGATCTTGTTAAAAAAAGAATCAAACAAGAAGAGTAAGGTAGAAAAAAAATAAGTGATTGATTATATTTAACTTAAATATTTGAAAAAAAATTCAATTATAATTGGGCTTGAATTTTATCAATAAATGATGCAAAATAGTGTAAGCTCAGATCTCACCATACACTAGGAAAATATCTAAGGATAATATGAAATCATACAAGCAAGAACTGGATTCTACTTTAAAGATTTGATACAAACCTTAGATATAATTAGAACATCTTAATATAAAATAAATGAAGTGAAGAAAAATCAATCTCCTTCATCTAATCTAGCATAAGCACAAATTAGCAATCCTATATCATAGATGCAAATTCAAAATTCATGAAACCATTTAAATTCAAGCTTTAAAACCAACAATTGAGAGAAAGCCATATTAACAATTGACACATCAAATTTGGACAATATTCATAGAATTCTTTGATAGCATTAATTACTCAAAGTATATAAATTTTCTAAAAATTATCTCTTCATAAGATGGTAATACTTCCTTTTATACATAGACAAGACAATATACCAGTTGGTTACAAGATACAAATGTACAAAATATAAGGATAACTTTTCTTTTTTCTAGAATACATTTGATTTTACAAACAAGACTGACCTAGAGATAGATATGCTAACAAACTAGCATATGGCTTTACAAAAAAATATTCATATTTCAAATATTAAAATGCCTTTACAAAAAAGGAATATTAATTAATTGGTGAGCCCATTGTTGAAGGATCTCCTTGTTACTCTTACAGAAGCTCCATATATCTTTGATTTTGTTCCTTGATGAGCTCCAAATCCATAGACAACTTTAGGAGATAGACATATTCTTAATTAACTTAGTCCTATAAATCTCTATCATCCCTTTCCATAGCTTCTTTGATGCTTCTGGCTTTTACAATATTTTCTTTAGTAGTGAAGATGATGCCCAAAATTTTACTATTGTCACTACCTAATTGACCTTGGTTTTTTCTCTTTACTTCCTACATCACTAGATTGACCCTATGATTATATTCCTCATAATAAATAATAACCAAGGCTATGGACTTCATAGTATTAGCCAATATGGTGATAAGGAGTTGCTTGATCTAGGAAATAAGCTCTTCATCATCCCCTAGGATTCTATCTAAGTTTGCTGACCAAACACTTAAGCTCTAGATCTTATCCACCACTATCCCTAATATAACATTTAGGTGGGCTAGGCTAATGGTTTTAAACTTAGGAATTCTATTCCTAATTAGTATACTTATGAGATCTCTTATTTTATCCTTAGCATCTTGCTACTAAATGATCAATCCTTTGACCACCTCACTCTATTGGCTTAATGCATCTTGTCTTAGCTTCATTGTCTTTAAATAGTTAAACATGTCAAAAAAGGATGCTTCAAACATCTTAATTATGGACTTTAGAACTGATAAGATATCCTAGGTCTCTAAGTTATCCTTTTCCTTCTCCAAGTTGTGAATCCTTTGTTTCATTCCCCCAATGTTGGCTCTAACTTGATTTGAATGATCCTCAGTTAGGCTTTCAATATCCTCTTCATAGATGGGCAGTTTACTAGGATTCTACCCTTTAACTAGAGTTAAACCTATAAAAGGTTCAAACTTTTGGAATGTGAACTCTTTAGTTCCCACCATGACTTTTCTTATTATGACTCTCTCTAATCTAGTTGTTTTTGAATTTAACTATATAGTATTAGATGACTCTATGCAATTTATAGGTTCTAGGAACTTTATTCTTGTGTTTCTTGATGCTCTTAGAGTATTCATCTATTTGACACTTGGCCCTATATTGGTCAGTATCCTAATTTCTTCTTCCTCTTTCATCAAAGCCTTTATCTAAGGATTGATGTCCTCATGCACATCAACGTTAATAGTTTGGGTTAAAGCCCAAGAGTGAGACAAAGTGAGAATCTTTTGTATTTTTCCATAGACAATCAGGGATGATTGGTCCATAAATAGGGTATTCCTCACTGAATATGTTGATTTCATTTGTAGGTTGAGTGAAAATTAACTTTGGCCTCTTTGATCCAACCAAGACCAAGGCTAATTATACCTTTATTTTTTGTGGGGTTGTTACTAGAACTAAATCTAAAGTAACTTCCTTTCTTTTATCTTATTTATCCTCCTTTTATTTATCATATATGTTTTAGGCTTGTTCATCCTCTTATTAAGAGCCATATTCCTCAACTAGGACCTTGAGGGCATTTTCCATTATTTCATTTGGATCCAAGTCAATTATGTCCAAGTATTCCTCTAGAGACTCTGATCTTTGAGGCAAGGTTGAGGATGAGGGTCCCTCACCAAGTCTCTTTTATAACTTCTCTTTACTAGGACCTTGTATAATTTGGGTTTGGGGATGCTAACCTTCCACTTATGGTTATTCTTGACATATCCTAGAATTTTCAAGCAACAAATGGTATTTCATAGGTCTCATTTTACATATATCCCCTGGTGGCTTTTCATCACTAGTCAATTTATGCTCAAGTCTAATGTTATGTCCCTTGAGTCTATATAATACTTATTCAAACCTATTTGATTTGATATATATGGTTTCATGGACATTAGATGATGCACATACAATGGCTTAGGAAATTATTTGGACTTGAAGTGTGTGGATACCATGTAACTGGGATCTCACATCTTTAGCTTATCAAGTTTCAATTTGAAAGAGTCCCTATGCCTAGCCACATTATTTAATGGATCCCAATTTTGTAACATAGTTTATCCAATAGTCAAAGGAAAGGGATGGAGGAGGCCTTTCCTCTTATCTTTGCATACTCTATCCACACCATTAAGAAGTTGGTATCTAATTTCTTACTTTGGTAGCTTGATGGGATCATAGACAGGTAACTTTTAAGGTTGGATCAAGAGCCCTTCAATTTTGATTACTATAAAATATGGATACAACCAAATATCTCCCATTATCTCCACATATTTATTGATTAGAGGGTTTACCCTAGGCATAGGGATCCTTATGATGGCTTTTACTAAATAAGGATAGACACAATGATAAATGAATTACATGTGGTGTCTATATTTTAAAATATATAACTCTGATTAATGGTGGGAAATTGTGAATCTGGCCTCATATGACCAATTCTTGATATGAGGGATCTAGGTGGAGGCTACTAAGGCATCTAAAAATAAGACATCATGAAAAATTAGGTGTTGGCCTTCTTCTTTATGTTTGTGAATTATTTTTATAGATGTATATTGATCATCTCTCTAATTAGAGTAGTGATCCCTTTCTCTACCATGATGTAGATGTAGGACACCCAAATATTATTTACATAAGATGATGAAGGGGATCCAGATATTTTATTCAAAAGGGTCATGATTACCCTAACCCCTATCTAAATTGGGCAACTGGGATATTGATAACAAGGTCTCAAATCACATGGCTCCCTTGGAGTAACCATGGCCTAAGGATGGTGTCAAGATCATTCTTGTGAGTCCATGAATTAATAGTGGGTAAATACATTTAAGGTTTTGGGTGCTTGTAATAAATTAAATGGCCAATGGAGAAATGAATGCAGTTATTTTAAAGGTCCTTTCATGAATGATCCAACCTTGTTCAAGCTCAATTATTTCCTGCATATCCTTAGTGGTCTAGAAGAGCTTGGACCAATTCTTATTGCCAATTTTCAATGCAACAATATTAAAGTTAGTGTCCTTAAAGACATTCCCTTCATTATTTGTATACAAATACAAATATTTATCATCCCTCTATTACTACCTCCAAGATACCATGGCTTCCAAAATTTAAAACTTGTTCACAATTAGATTGCAAATGGTCTCTGATTAGTTCCTTCATGTTCAAATAATAATTAAACTTCTTCTAGATTTATTGTAATCAATTGGAGTTCACTTAGTTCTTTTTATGCAATTTTTAGGGCTTTAAATATTCAATTGTGGTAGTTTATTTATAACTAGGCTTATATGTACTTCATATTTTATTTCTACCTTTGCCTTTACACCTTTGCATTTCAAATACACAAGATATTATATTTTATCACTTTGTGCTTGTTCAGTGCTTATTTGGAATTTATCTAGCATTTTATTTGGCATTTTTCATAAATATCACAAAGCACTATCCATTAGCATTTTAAAAATTCCTTTTATTTTTCTCCATTGGATCAAGTTCCAAAAATAAATGTAGACCATTGATTATGGTCTGGGCCCTCACTTGTCATTGGTCCTTTTTGGTATCGAGCCTCATGGTTGTGTCACTTGGTACCTCCATGGGATTTTTGAATTCTATCTCTATTATCAATCACATATCGAATGTGCATTTGACATGTGTCAAGTCTATAGGCTCTCAAATTTTCATTGAAAATTCATCGATAATTTTGTGTTATTAGATAATCCTTAGTAATTAAATGTGAGGCATTGTATCCTAAAATATGTATGAGAATTAGTTAGTTCATAATCATAGAAAGGAATTAGGTTAAAATGCTTTTACCTAAGTCTTTTTATGTTAATAAACACAAAAATACTTAGGTTAAAATATTTTATGCTAAATTTTAGAGGAAAAATGACCCCTTGGATGGCATAAATTATATGCCCCTTTTGCCTAAGTAAAATTTTTAGATGAGCTTAATTTGTATCGCCTTGCATACATTTATGATAGTCTCACAAGCATTAAAATGAAATTCATAATAATTTCAAATTTAAACATGTGAAGTCTTTTAGGTTTTATGGGCTTACAATTGATTGACATATGGACATCAATGATGACCTCATAGATGACAAATGATGTTCATGTAAATATCAAGTTTAATCTCATCAAGTTCTTATGTTCCAATGTGCGAGTGTCATGTGGTGATTCCATAGAGCTTCTTGGGATCTTAGAATCTATTCTCTTTATTTGATTAGAATACATGATGAATTGAGACCCATCTAATCATGATCTAACTATTCACATTTCATTATCTCCATTTAATAGGTGGGACCCTTTGCTTTTAAGTTTCAAATGTGAGAGTGTCATTTGGTAACTCTGTAGACCTTCTAAGGATTTGAATTTTAAATGATGTTTTCACTTCATTTGATCTTCATTCCATGATGAATCATGAGCCATTGATCATGATCTAAGTGCTTGAACATGATTGGTCTAAAGTACTAAGTGCCTAGTTTTTCAAGCTTTTCCTTACTCCATTAGATCAAAAGGTGTGAGGAAGTGTGAATCATTAGATCTTGTAAGATGCATGATATTTATGTTAGGACCCAAGATGAAATAAACTTAAGCTAAGGAATTTAGACTAAGGTCTCGTTTGTGTTAATAAATGTGAATGGGGCCTTAACTTTAAAGCTTTAGGCTAAGTAGGTAGTAAAGGTACCATGCTACAAAAATACAAAGGGACCCTACTAAAAAATTAAAAGGGACCCGTGGCATAAAATTGGGCCACATTAGAAAATAAAAAATACCCTACCAACATAACCTTGGACCACGTTAGAGATATAGGAAACATAAAGGGAAAATAAAAGGGATTGAGGCATAATTTTTAGGTTAAGTTTTGGTTGTGTTAAAAACCATGACCAAGC
>JARHVA010002290.1:2550000-2622500 GCA_037957365.1 Torreya grandis | reverse complement strand
ATAAAATTGAAGGTCATTCATCATAGAAAGACATTATAGAGAATGGATGTGAAGTCATCAAGACCAAGAGAGAATATATAAGTGGGTGGGAGTAGTGGAAAGGAGTTTTTAGGGATTATATGACAACACAAAAAAGATCCATGATACAAAATTTGTGTAATAAAAATATGTGAGTATACATGATGAAACACACATATTACCAGGAGTTTAATCAAATGAATAAACAATACTCTTTTTCCTATCACACATGGATATCCCCAGACAACATGGATCCTATTAAATGCAAGCAATAGGGGTCTATTATGCAATAGTTTTTAATTTATTTTATCTTGTTACTGATAAATATAAAATTACAAAACACTAAAAGGTTTATATAGGCTTTCACATCATGATTTTTCTTAAAATGATTTTGAGCCAATAATCCTTGACCTAAAAATTTAATAATGATAAAATGGTTTTAATGTTAAAAACAAAATGGTAGAAAACACCTAGAACATTAATATAAAATTTATCATAACTTATTCGATTCTTAATGAAATAAAAAATCATAAACTCTTCTAGAAATTTAAATGTGAGGTTATCCTAACCTAGAAAGTGATTCATGAAATTCCTTATAAGTAAATATTTTTCATTAAAACATAACACTTTTTTCATAAATTTTCTAAAATTTGGAAAAAAAAATTTGACTCCTATCTTGTCCAATCAAACCTATAAATTTCCAAGAACATTTCTAATAAGAAATATTTTTAAATTGGGATCAAGTGTCCCAATGTACTTTCCATTTTGTAGAAGGATTTTTGAGGTTTTTTTATTAAATTTGCATAATTTAATAGCTCAAACATCAAACTACTTAGTTATATTCTAGATCTATTAGAACCTAAATGCAATTAGATGAATAAACTATTCAAACCTACACTTAAATCCTAAAGCTAAATTATCTAAACCAAGATCAAATAGAATAAAAAGAGATTGCTTATCTTGACTTGGAAATTTGACATAATGATGGTGCTTGATCAATGATTTTTGATGATTAATTCATTGATATGGATTAAATGTTTGGTTTCTAGTTAGTATTCCATGGAGGAATGGATTTATTTATATAGAAAAGGGAGGGAAAGATCAATGGTAGAGATTCAAACTTGGATGAAAGAGATAAAGGGTTGAGGATTATTTAAGTAATTTAAAATTCCTTGGAAGCCTATAGATCTAAGGGCCTTTAGAGATGAGGGGTGAGAATAGAGAAGGTTCTATATTTGGATGGTTATAGAATCCTTATTATGGTTAATTATGATTAGAGGGAGGTTAGGTGAGTGTTATGTGGGATTAGAAGGTGATTAGGTAATGACTAGGGAAGTAGACTTGTAGGAAAGCCTAGGAGTAGGCTAGTTTAGGTGGGTAGGTAGGTGATGGGAATTTAAAATTACCAAATAATAGGTAAGTGGGGTTAAATTAAGATAAATAAATTATTAAGTTAATTAATGATGAAGTGGGATTGAATAAGGTTAGTAAATGAAGAAATAATAGATGGGGGTGATATTAGACAAATAGCTAGAAGGGGTGATTTTTAGGACATGATTAATTAGAATAAATTAGATGAGTGGAATTAATGTTGACTAATAGTGATATTATTGGCTATAATGTAGGTGAGTAATTTTACGTTCATACACTTTTAGTATATATAATCTATATAATAAATATGATTTTATGTAATCATAAATGGATGTTCATTTAAGGTATCTAGTTCAACTAATTAGGCACTTATATACTCTTCATAATTGAGAGGACCTTGAATAGATCCATGTAGTATAAAGACTTATATCTCAAGGGGTAAAATTTTTTTAGATCCAACAACTAGGTAATATGGGGTCCCCTTATTGTGTACAAATATTTATTATATATGCCCATAATATAGGGTATAGTTGAATACACAACTTTCTTTTGCTATCTTTGGTTATTTTAAACAATATTGACTTTAGATTTTTATTCATTACCTTAGATTGGAAATTTGATTTTGGATAGTATAAGTAGGTCATGTGATGAGATATATAAATTTTATTACACACTTCAAAACCTCAAGGTTATTTAAAGGAGACCCATTTTCTATGAGTATGACATGTGGGAATCTAAAAAAAATATGATTTAATTTATAATAAATTTATCAATGACCAATATCATAAGAATTGTTAAAGGCATAACTTATACCCACTTAGTGAAATAATCAGTGGTTGTCATGATGATATGATGACCATATAAGGAAGAAACATAAATATTTATAATTAGTTATAGACCCCAAGTGGAAAATGTCCACACAGTAATGATGGGTTGCAATGATCTATTAGGGATTTTAATCTTTTGGGATAAGTGTGGACACTCTTCACATTATTTTGAATAATTAACATCATCATGTTTGAGACTATGCCATAACTATCCCATCGTATGTATATTTTAGGTGTTTACACAAATACTAAAGTTTCCACCACAAATACCACAATGGAAATGAAAAATGACCCTTTATAACTACTCTTGGTTGATACATGTCAATAATATGTCATAAAATTATTTTCAATAGAGAATGACATCTAAATAATGTTTTTAGACATTATGATATGAAAGTGATGTATTTTTTATGAATTAACACCCTTGGGATAAGTGTGGTTAATTAAATATTTGATGATATCACACTATAAAGGAGATGAGATGATTGTAGGTTTCTCTATATAAAAAATTAGTTCTTTAGTAAATTTAGTATCAAAAATATCTATAACTTCTTACGGGGTCCACTACCAAATCAATAATGATTTTCCCTTATAAGACTTTTTGTTGACATATGTGAGTTTTAACTCACTTTAGATCATGATTAAATGTCTATCCTTTCATGAGAGGGTTGGTTGGGTTAGAAACATCCACAAGTATTATGAACTTATTATAACTTTATTTCTTGCTTAGGCATGTAATGTTGCAACCACTTGGTTTGGAACATAATGGACAAATACTCTTTATTTTCTTGAGTATAACATGTATCATAGTCAATGAGAGTGTTGATAATGAAATATATGGCATGCTTCTTTCCATCATCATCCTATTGGGCTAACATGAAGATTAGATATACTTTAGTTTACATAATGTAAAGTATAAGAGACTTGTCAGTATTGGCTACCATGACTATTGGAAGATATATAATAATATGTTTTACCACTTTAAATTCATCTTGGCAATCACTTTTCTAATTCAAGCCATTTTTATTTTGAATTAGATTGTTAATCAAATGTACTATGTAAGTAAGGTCAAGTATAAACCATTGAATGGTCCATATCTTCTCCATAAATAAACTAATTATTTATTCATTAATGGGAGAACATGTATAATATTTCATGAATATTGATTGGGTAAACATAATTCATGTTAAAAAATCATATAATCAAGATTTTTTCTACCTGTGACTCTAAACAGACTTGGCAAGATTGAGAGTGGCACCATATTCGATCAAAGTGTAAGAATGGTGTGCAGTAACTCTAACTTTTTCAATCCTTTATTTTTATTTTCCTACAATATCATAAACATAAACTTCCATTATCTTATGGATGTGATCATGGAAAATATGGGTCATATCTCTCTAATATGTTGCCTCAACATTTTTAATGTTGAAGGGCATGAATACATAGGATAAATGACCCCATGGTGTATTAAAGGAGGGTTTGATTTTATTCTCATATAATATTTAGATATAGTTATATCCATATAAGCCATTCCTAATGGAAAATAGCTCATAATTTGTTGTATCATCAAAAACAACATTAATGGAAGGGAGAGGTAAATCATCTTTTAGACATTTATTTTTAATGTCATGAAAATTGATGAATATCATATTTTTCCATTATTTTTGAGAATGGGAATGGTGTTGGAAATCCACTTATAATAGTCCATAGGTTTTATGAAACCCACTTTGAGAAGCTTAATAAAATTTTATTTTGCCATTAATTAAAATTTGGGGTTGGTAGAATTGATATTTTTATTTATGGGTTTGGCATCATGCATCGTGATTAGGTTATGAATGATCACTTTAGATTAAATACCTACCATATCTATGTAGGAAAAGTCAAATATTTTGAAATCTCAATAAGTAACTATATGTGGTCTTTCACCTCTTGTGGCAAGAGTGAATACCATAGTTTGAGTATTTTATGTATTTATTCAGTCCCTATGTTAATATCAATAATGTCTTCAATAAAGGAAGGGTTGCATTCTTATTATTTATTGGGGTAAGGAGGAAGATCATAATATTCACCTTTTGTGTTAAATACATTAAGTTCTTTATTATAAGATAAATAATCCTCAATTATGTAATAGGAATCATACTATTTGGATATAATGGTAGATACACAATAAAAAGTGTGATAAAAAATTATCTTATGATGTGAGGATGAAGGTGATCATAATATTTTAGGAACTCTATAATTCTATTGTCTTATCAACTACGTCAAGGACTAGTGGGATGATATACTTCCCAATACGAATAAGAGTTTGGTCATTGGACATTTTTTGCATGACAGGTATTTTCCTAGAAAATATTATGAAATTAGATTTAGGTATTTCTAGATGAGGATCAAAACATGATGAGTAATCAACCATATAGTCAAATAACTAATTATTTTTTATACAAACAAGTTCTATGTAAATGAAGCCAAAATCCTTAGAAAATTCACACACAATGGTTATATGGAGTTGAATATATTCATGATTAATATAAAAAAAATATATGATACTTGGTTAGTTTCATTGGATTTTTAGGTTTTATACACCTAACCATTTAACAGTGAACATCACAAGAAATAAGGCTTCATATTTAAACCCCATTGTTGATACACTCAAAGTAAAGTATAATGCCAAATGGAATAATTATTACTTTTGTGTATATATAAAAAACTCATGCCCATATGCTAAGAGGATATGTTTACCCATCTTAGTGAAGGGCCCATAGATCATTCATAGAGGAAGAATATTTATTGTGGCTAGGGATATTTCCTTGATATTTTAATTTTTAAACCATGATAATATAAATTATGATAACTAAAATTTATTGGGTATCTTGATATTTATATTAAGAGTGATATTTTAGGTTTGTATTCATGGTTTTAAAATAAGCACAAGTGGTGTATCTTTTTATAGGTTATTAATGATTTCAGGTGTAGACATATTAGAGACAACTGGAATCATTATAAAATAGTTACCACATGATTTATATTTTGTTACAACTTCCTTTTATTTAATTTAATATTTCAAATGATTTTTAGGAAGTTGAACCCCTTTATTTAAGAAAACCACTTAGGGATTTCTAGGTTCTTTGACTTTTACTAAATTTAGGGTTTTTTACCATAAATGGATAAATGATAATCGATATGTAACCCTAATTTTTTTATGCATGGTTTGTTGAGGGGCATAAAAATATTTAGGATCCCTTTGGGATATAAATACCTTTCCCAAGTTGTGAAACTAAATATATTGGAATAAGGTAAAAGGGATCACCTTCATCCTATGAATCTAAGGCCTACCAAATATCATGTTGTAGTTCATATGATTATCAATTACATAAAATCTAGTCAACATGGGATTGGGACCTAGGGTGGGGGTAAGTATTGATGGTTTGTATGGAAGTGGATTTGATATTGGCATAACCTTAAAGAGTGTTGTAGGTTGTTGAATAATTGGTTTCTCTATAACTAAGCTTTTAGATAAATGAAAAAGGGGATTATGTTAACAATGGACCTATCTTATAAATTATTATTTAAAATATTTATTATAAATATATACATGTAGATAAAAATTTGGATCTCCCCTCCTAGTTATCTTAGAATCAGGATGGAGACTTATAAGATCAAAAAAATAATCAACATCCCTAGAATCTTTCCTTGGCATAAATATGTCAAGATAAATATGGTTTATCTAGGCCTAATGTGGAGGAGTAACAATATATGTGTGTCCAAACCCTGGGGAATCAAGAAATGTTGAATGGTGGGTAGCCAAATTCTTGAGTAAAATAAGAAAACATATGTGGGAAAATGTCTTTCTAAGGTTTTCAACTACGCCATAATTTCTCACTAGTCTAGGAATAAAATTCTCTTCAAAAGTGTTAAAAATAAAATGAATTTTGGGTTGTGTTATAGTAAATTTCAACACTCCCCATTTAGAAAAATCCTTGGAATCATATAATTCTTGCATAAGATGGCTTAAGACATGACTTTTAAAACTAGTGGTGGGATCCAACTTGGCATTCATTTAACAATTATTTTTTGTTTATGTGATTAAATATGATATTGTGTTGTGATGAATGATTTTAATAATTTTAAAATTATTGGAATGGATATAAATAGAATAATTCAATCAAATTATCACAAGGTCATTTTAAACATTGAGAAATTTTAATGATGTTGAATTTTTATCATAGGTGTTTTGATTAGTTTGTAGCTATAAACCATGATGACCACTTTCAATATTGTTAATATATCTTGTCTATAATCATGATAGATTGTAACAGTGGTTTCCTATATTGATGATGCTTTTGCGTCTTGTTGTATTATGTCACTCAAATTTTTAACTGTGACTCAAATATAGTGTGGTCAATTTTTTTGAAAGTGTCACTAACATGAAAATACATTTTATAAGCATGAAAAAATATGTAACTATATGTCATTACTCATTGGTAATGGTTTTAAATAAGCTTTAAACATTTTTATTCACTTGATAAATAGTAAGGTTCTCATATATCTTATTAAGTCATTATCATTACTCATAAAGAATTGGCGAATCATATACATCATCATTATTACCTAAGTTTAATTGTTACCTACATATAGAATTGAAACATTACCATTATTTATTGATTGGTCATGGATATTGAATTTTAATATTTTTAATTTCAATGGTTAGTATACTTGACATCATTTAATATTCTATTTAGCAATGAAGGTGGTGGTGGTAATTTTAAATGTGGTCACTTTGGAATGCTAAAAGTTGAGATATTCAAATATATTTAGGCACATGGGACACATTGCATAGAAATTTGGGTAATATATGTTGATTTTGATATGTTTGAATTGGATGATAATGTGGTAGGTAATTATAGTATAACACATAACAATCTAGGCATTTAATATTTTTTCCCTACCTCATTTTTAACTCTCAATGGTTTTAATGGTGGAAAATTTGGTAAAGTTATAAATGTATATGTAAACATTTAGTGGTATATGTTTTAATATTATATTTTGAAAAAAAAATTGGCATAACCCACCATCCACTAGATTTATGTACCCATCACATAACCACATTGATAGTTGTTTTAGGGAAACCACTCCACCATAAAATGTTTAATTTATTATCATTTTATATTCATTATGTCAAGATCGCTGCAGAAAAGAATCTATAAAAACTTGGCATTTGGTGGAATGAATATTTTTTCAATCAAAAAATAATTTCATTTTCACATAGTGGTGATAGGTATGTAGACAAGTTCTAATTGGTTGGTTTGTTATTTTAAAATGTAATTTTAATAAGCAAAAGGTTGGGGTTTAGAATTTGTTTATGCATGAAAACATTTTTTATATATTAGATTTATGTTGGTTAAATTTTAACAAATTATTCATGTGTGTGTATTAAAATGAGTATATTTCATGTAAGGAGGTTGATTCTATAGGTAGGTTTTCTTATAGTTGGTCTATGGAGAAATTAAATTTTGGTTGTATTTTGTTATACATATATGCATTTATTTTTACACTTGGGTTTTATTGAAAAAAATATATTTAAATATATAATAATGCACTTTATTTTTATTTAAATAATTTATTGTAAATTATAAACATATAAAGTTGTATCTTATTGCAGTTAATGACTCTTGAATTTGTTGTTGAAATTGGAGTCTTGAGTTTTAATAATTTCATTTACACCTTGTTATTAATCTATTTTAGTTGTGATAAATAAGAATCCAAGAGGGGAGATTATTATTGTGTTAGTATGATAAAAAAAAAAAAAACACACACACACTAATAAACCTAACACCTCAAGCCTAAACACTTGAGTAACAAGATAATCATACAAGTAACTATCAATAGAGGAAAAATAACCATTATTTACCTTCCTTGATAGAAAGAGTTGTATGTTGGCCATGGAGGAATGTGATCAGTCATGTGATCAAGGAATCTTTGGCAATGGTACTCCTTGCATCATCTCTCCTTGTCACCTTAGAAATGTTGGACTTGGATTTGGATTTAACTTGCCTTGGCTTGGATCTCTCTCAATAAATGAGAGTTATAACACTATAGAGAGGGCATTTAAAGGTATTTTTTCATCATAACATTATACAAAAAGATATTGTTAAACAATGAGTTAAGCCTTGTATTTATAACCTTTAAAAATAACTCTAACTTAAGTGTAGTTAGATCAGAGTTAACCATAGTTGAGTTTAGACTAACCTTACTAGAGTTAAGAAGGGGAAAAGTAATTAATATTTGGGATACATACCCTATTTATTAACCATGGCTCTCCATTTATGAGTTTAAGGATTTATGGGAGACATTTTCAATTCCTTGTCTTTAAGGATGATGACATCATCATGACCTCAATTTTATTATAATTTTCATTTTTAAAAAATCATTTTCACTAATTACACATGAAAATTTCATTTAAGCATTTAATTTGATTTGATTATTTAATATATTCTTCTAGAATTTTTTCACTTTAAAAATTGTTTAAGTGCCTCACTAAATGGGTCCAAAGGCCAAACTATCAATTATTTAGGTTACAAGTTGATTAGAGATGAGTATGTCAAAGGTTACTCTTAAGTATAGGATAATACCTCAAATAGGGATGCCTCAACATGATTCCAAGTAATAATGCTTAATGTGAAAATTAATTTGGGACATTTAGTGATTCCTAGGCTTAATTTGTATTATTTGGTAGAAATCAATCTAAAGTTTGGTTGGAACATAGTTGTGGCCGAAATGGGGTGTCTATAGTTTGCCCCTATTTTGGGAGATATTGAAAGATACAAGTATAGTAACATATTCTCAAAAAATGAAAAGGTTGTTAATACCTTGGCTAATGCCCTAGAAGGTGATGGATGAGCCCTGATGCCCACTCTAGGGAGTGGGTGGAAAAAATGATTAGTAAATGTTCCCTAAAAAAAAAAGAAACAATGTGACCTATAGGTAATGGGGGTGGAAATAATGATTTTCTCAAAGGTGGTTATAATCAGTGGTATATAAAGAAGCCCCAATAGAGTAGACACAAATAATGATTTGCTCAAAGGTGGTTATAATCATTAGCATAATGAGGTGCCCTAGTAGGTAGGTGGGTAAAAAAAGATTTTTCCAAAGGTGTTTATAATAATTAGCACAATAAAAATGCCCCAATAGGGTAAAAAGATTGAAAAACATTGATTTGCCTAAAGGGAATTATAATCATTGGCATAGTGGTTTTCCCTAATAGGGAGGATGGAAGCATGATATAATATATCTTTTCCCCGTTAGGGAAAATAGGTAAAGGGGGATTATGTATTGAATCCATACTGATAGAGTAAGAATAAACTAATAAAGTGTATAGACAAAAATTTGGGTTACCTACTAGTATGGAGATACACATCCTAACTACTAAGGTTTATCATTCATTTTTGATTTAATTACTTTGAATTTGGATAGTATTTGGGTAGGTTGGGTACATTTTCCAAGTGTGAACCAGGATAAATATCATAGTACCATTACTTGTAAACTTCACTGAACTAATTTTTGTTATAGCTTGGGATGTTATGTATCATAGTTATAGACTACTCTAATAATAATGTGTATCCAAAGCATGATAAAATTATCTTAAATCAAATTACAAATAACTTAGGTGTAATATATGAAAAATCAAATTGTAAGTGAATATAATGCAATAAACTAAGTATATGAATGTACACTAACTCACAACTAAAGTAAAAGATATGGGTAATCTAGACTCAAGTGTAAATAAATTATCATAATCCAAATACAAATGAAAAACAAAAAATAAAATAGGTAAAATAAAAATAAAACAAGTAAACAAACAAAAAAACAAACAAACAAACAAATAAAACACCAACAAATAAAAAAATAACATGGCCACAAACAAAATAAAATAAACAAACCAAAGCAAATAAAATTGTAATAAACAAACTATTCTAAAGATTAAAAAAAAAAAAAAAAAGATAAACAAATAATAAGACATAAATAGTGGTTAATCACGTTGTTAGGACAAATGGAATAAAAATTATTCATCCATGTGTAATAAAGGTGTTACTCTTGGTGATAGGGTGAGCCCTAAGTGAAATAAAAATGGCACATATATAACAATACTATAATGAAAAATGAACAATATTTTACCTAGGATATAGGTAATAATGACACACATAAATAAAATGGGTGGAATATAAGAAAAGGAAGAGGCATCCAAGTTGACTCTAGATGCACTAGGCAAGTAGACATTGCCTACATAGTTTTATAGATGCAAGATCCAACATGAACTTTAGACCAAATGTATTTCTCCTAGGATATGGGATATAAGATAATGAATCATAAGAAAACATTATTAAGGTATAGATGAATATGTTAATGGTATTTAAAAATGGTGAGTATGTAATAAAAGAGGGGATGATTCTCACAATCATGAAAGCATAAACATAAAAAAATTGTGTCACTACAAGAGTATGGTTTTAGGCAAAAACCAAACTAAAAGGGATAGGAAAACATACACATATGAAATTGATTCATAATTATTACTATGTCTAAGGATGAGAATGAAAAAATCTTGAAAAATGTTGAGAGCATACATAACTCACAAAATGGGGAAAGCATTGGAAATAGTTGCTCACAAAATAATGAGAGTGTAAGAAAATCCAAATGGTCATTAATGCATCAAGGTTGAATGCACAATGCTCACTATATAAAGTCATAAAATTGTGAGATCATATAGCTAAGACATATAAGGATTAGAAAACTAAAGGACAAGTGGTTATTTATGAAATAACTAGGAGTCCTATAATCCTTAAGGAAATGAAGTGGTAAAAAAAGAATGGAAGGTGTGGTCGAGATAGCCCAAGATAGCCCATCTATATAAGTTATACCTACATAGTCCATTCAGACCTCAAGGCAATGTAGTTCTCCTATGAATGGGAGGAAAAGGACCAAGATAGTTTATAAATAAATAGAATAGATAAGATGTCCCATCCCAAATTTTTTTGATATATCTACAAATTACATGGAAATTCTAAGCCAATTTTCATGATTTTGTGATTTTTAAATTTTTTGAAAATTTCAAGTGTTTTTGAAAAAATATAAGTATCTCAACTTCATCTAGAATCATGAGATACATAATGGTTTAACTTGTAAAACTATGAGAGCGTAGCTTAAACAATATTGTAAAATGGTGAGAGCATTTAAACTTAAATTTCTTGTAAAATGGTTAGAGCATGGAAAATGGGTGATTGAGATAACCTCAATGTAAATTAAGTGTTGCATACATAGTCTCAAATGAGACCTTAAGTCATTGTATTTCCTTTGTATAGTGGAGTCTGACTAGGTAGTAATAAGTTTTTTAATTAGTCAAATGACATAGTAATGGCAAGGTGATGCAACAATTCATGGTAAAGGTATTTCTTCTAATTTTCCCATAGGTGGTTATAATTAGGAAACAATAAAATGGGTCAATGATACTAATTTTCCTAAAGGTGGTTATAATTGATAGCATCAAGAATGAGATAGAATGTGATAATAATGAAGAATGCAATTACCAAACCATTATCATACTACCCAAAGAGACTACGTCTTTATGTAATACTAAATCAACTACTAAAACTTCATATGAATACCATTTTTGAAGGTTCTTGAAGAACCAATGGAGTGAAACCAATTTCAAAAAGGGTGGGGTGTAGAACAACTTCATTCAAATAGGAAGGTATGGAAGCGATGGTACGTATAATAAAAGAAAGGTGATATTATAGTATGATGTAAATGATACTTATAGATAATACCTTAGGTCACTCAAGAGAAATAAAACTTGAGATGTATTTGTATTCAATCCAAAATGCATCATGTCTATAAATCAAGCCTAGCTCAGAGAAGATAGAGCATACCTATACTTCTGATTGGGGATATACTTGTTAAGTGGGAGAATGACCAATATGGGGATCTACTAGACCCAATTAGGTGATCAATTATATCACTTTTCATAAATAATCATGCTAATAAGGGTTCAAAAGACTATATTATAACACAATCACATAACAACCCTAATTGAGTCCTAAGGTTTAAAGCATTCACTATATTCTAATAAAAAGAAAGTAAAATCTAATCTAGTGCACACCAAAGCTTGTGGCATAAAGTGGGGGTTAGAAATAATAGAAAAAAGCATCTATAGGTAACTTCAATTAAAGTATGAGTAACACCTTAATACATAAAATATGAAAGATAGTCTTATTCGATCCAACACTTATACTAATTCTATCTAATAAAAGAGAGGAGAACAAAGTTAGAATATACTTACCTAAACATGAACCAATCAAGACTAAATCTCTCTCTTCACCAAAGGGGATTTGAAAGAGGTTGTTATGGTTTGTAAGGATCACTAGGAAAGACCAAAATATATAAGACATATCCACAAGACTATATTTTCAAACTAAGAAACATAAGCTAAGTCTCCTCAAGTAGAATTATAGAATAATGGATTGTGAATAAGCACGATCGAATAATAAATCATGATTTCACATATGAATAATGACTGAAATGATCTTGTATTTATAAGAAAATCTTACCCTAGATCTCTCTAGGAACATCGGCTATACAAGGTTGACCCAGTTGATCCAGTGTGTTTTTAGGGATAATTTACTAGGTTTATGTTAGGTTAGCTACAAGGATAACAAGATAAGAAAGTAAATAATACCCATAAAATGTACTAGGTTGACCCAATTGACCTAGTATATCTGACTCACCAAAAAGAGTTTATCAAAGGTCTACCCAACCTTTTCCTAGTGTACCCCTCAGGGTGTGCACTCAGAGAGATTAAGTCTTGATGGGTTCTTACAAGATGTAAAGCATCACTAATCAATAAAATTTAAAAATATTATGTGTATACATATTCCCCACTCAAATCTCATCATGTGTCACTAATGTGTAATAGGGGATGGTGGTTTGAGAAAGAACATAGTAACACACAATGTTGGTGCTAAAACAAAGTTGTATTATTTTTAAAGCAAAAATAATTGAAAGTAAATAACTAAAAGGGAAAACTAATATAATAAGTACATGTAATGCATACCTTGACCTAAATTTATGATGGGATGGTTTTCTTATATGTTTTTATTTTTGATTGTGTAGGGCACATACATTACTTTTGATAAACCCAATAATACAAAACTAAAGAGACAAAACAAACAAACATAATAAAAGCTATGATAAATAGTACTATGAGGATGGGATGTACTTCAAAAATTTGGCAAGATAGGGTGACAGGTATATGTTAGACCAAATAACCAAGTAAAAGACAAGAGTAAATTAATTAATCAAAAATCCAAGCCTACTAAAAACCAAAAACCTCAAACAAGTTATCCTTAAGCAAGAAAGGCAAACTCACTAAGTCAAAACAAGGATACATGTCAAATAAGATGGTAAGATAGATAAATAAATGATAAAAAGAAGAAACAAAAGTGGTAAAAAAACATTGATGAGTGAGTAGTAACAATCCACATTCACTCAATAATGGAAAAAGATGCATAAAATGGAAAACAACATTGATGAGTGAGAAGTAACAAGCCAACCTCACTCAACAATAGAGAAAAGGGAAAAAACTTAGGTGTCTATAACAATAGGATAACAAAATCATGAAAAATGATAAAAAGAAAGTAAAGTAAGTTTGCTAAATATAAAATCATTGTGTAAAGAAAGAAGAATCCATAGTTTCTCAAACATGTTTCATTATAAGGATAGATAAAATGGAAATAAAGTAGTGTTAACATGCTTTTAAGAGGTGAAGAAGAAGGAATTAAAGAAGGGAAAATAGATTTGGAATCACAATTTTTCTATAAAGGGGGGAGGGGTGGAGGGGAGACTAAAGGAAAAACCAAGGTAGAGGAATTATTTATTGAAGTTAAGACACTCAAATTAGGTTTGTCAAATCAAGAGGACTTTCAACCTTAAGGACTATAAATAAATTTTCTTAGCTACACAAGTCTTAGGTCAACAAATAGAGTATATAGATCATCCCATGAAGGCTATATGCATGAAAATTAAAATGGACCTACCTTCCCAGATGTGTTCCCTATTATTCAAAACCCCTTATAGAGACATCACTTTACATCAAAGATTGATTACTTGAATGAGAAAGTAGGTATCACCAAAAGATTTTTTTATGCTCCTCTTTTAATCTACTGGCCTACTACACCCTAAAGCACATCAGATCTAGCATGATTTAAATTGTGGTGTTTGAGCTTTGATTAGAAGAAGGATATGTGTTTTGAATCATGTCTTTTAGTGTGATTTTGACTTTTGAAATTTGTATGTTGCCTTTTAGATATCATTGACTTTTATTTTTAAATTATTTATATTTTAAATTTATTGATGGATTTTTCTATTTCTCCTCCATATAGATTTAGAAAACCAAACATGGGTGCTAAATATGACTTTCATTTGAAAACTTGGGACAAGGTTTCTAAGAGAGAGAAACTTTAAAGAGCATGGGGTCTAAGAATCTCATAAATCTAGGTGAAATAAAAGTGCTATCTTGACTTCAACCTTATTTTATCCAATGTATAGATGAAAGGAAGGGGAAATCAAGAGGAATGACACATAGAATAATTTAAATTACTTAAAATTACAACAAAAATTGTCAAAGGGCAAAAAATGGATACAATGATAGTAAAGTATGATTCCTTATCATAAGAATGAGTGGAATGGAGGAAAACATGCTAACATGGATTGTTGTGAAGATTTCATCTAGAAATAGAATCAAAAGCTAAAGTTTGAGAACATGAAAAGGACGGTAATTTTATGAGGATGGTCAGGTCTTATCTATGGTCTTACAAATAATTCATAAAAGAGAGACCCATGAGGGTGTTGATAAGCAACAAAAAAGGTAAAATGAGGTAAGCAAATAAATAGTAGTATTTTATGAGGGATGTCGGGTACTATCTGTGGTATTACAAAATAAAAACCTAAAGGATGCCAAAAAAACATTGGCAAGAGGAAAAAAAGAAAGAGAAATAGATAAAATATGGTGTTTTGTGAGGAATGTCAGGTCCTATCCATGGTCTTATAGAGCAACTCATGAAATAAAAACCCAAGGGGTGAAAAATACTAGAGAAAATGTAAGAGGATAACGAATACTATGGTATATTAAGAAACCAAAAGACCAAAAGGGAAGATTAAAGGTTTTGTGAAAAAGAGTAAACTATTGTAGAGGGTGAGACCCATTATTAAATAACTTGAAAAAATTGTTAGATAGATATAGATAGAAAACATTAAAATAAGGGAATGTTTAGGAAAATTACTTTTTAATGAATTAAGCATTGTTAGGCTCTTTGAAAACATGGACTTCATTGGTTTGAAGATAGAAAGTGTTTGGAACAAGAATGTCTTTAACTAAATATGGGCCCCACCCATTTTGGGCATATTTACCTTCTTTATCATGGGTGTAATCTAATATAAGTACAAGATCACCAACATTAAAAGTGCAAATTTTAACACATTTATTATGTTGTCAGGTGATGTGAGCCTTATATTAGTGGTTAAGTTGCAAGGCAAAAATATGACATTCATCAAGAATATTAAGGGCATGAAGGAAATCTTCACATAATTATTCATTGATAATAGTGCCATGAAGAGATATACAAAGAGAAGGAAGCTCAACTACTAAAGGAAGAAATGACTCAAAACCATAAACTAGAAAAAATGGAGTTACCCTAGTGGTAGTGCATATTCTAGTCTAATAGGCCCAAAGTGTAGGGTCAAGATGAATATGCCAATCTATGTGGGTTTCATGAATTATCTTTTGGATAATTTTGTTGAAAATTTTAATGGTGGCCTTAGCTTGAACATTGTAGTATAGATGATAAGGCATGAAAAACTTGTGATTGATCTTGAATTTGTTTCAAAATTGTTTAACATAATTTTTTTTGAAATTACCACCATTTTTAGAAATGATGTATGGGGAATGCCAAAGTGGAAAATAATTTGGTTGAGAATAAATTTATAAATGGTAGGACCAGTGACATTAAAAAGGGGCATGGATTCTACCCACTTGGTAAAATATTTAGTAGCAATGATGATAAAGACATGCCCATCTTGGGAGTGAGGAAGTTTACCAATGAGATCAAATCCCCATGTGGAAAATGGCTATGGAGGCTTGATATTTTGAAGCTCATAAGGAGGTGAATGGATAATATCATCATGAAAATGATGAGTAGAATTTTTAGCATATTCAATTGCATCCTTTTCAAGAGTAGGCCAAAAGTAACCCATATATAGGCATTTACATGTCGTAGAATGTCCACTATAGTGACCACCAAAAATGCCCCCATGTGCTTGTTCAATAAGAAGAACATCATCTTTTAAAACATAATGAAGAAAGGTACCTTTAGTATTGTGATAATAAAGGATGTTGTGTTGGAATACATACATGAAATATTTCTATGAATGTGTGTCTTTTCATGAGAGTCTAAATTAGGAGGACAAGTTTAGTGTTCTAAGAATTGAATGATGTAATTATACCAAGAGATTTGTCTAGTGGTAATAGCCTCAATATGATAGATAAGTGAATTTGGGGGCTGAGTTCAAGATGCTGATTTAGTTATTTGTATAATAAAGGAAGGATCGAAAAGTATTTGATGTGGATGAAATAGAGAAGCTGAAGAGGCAAGATAATTATCAATGAAATTTTTATCTCTAAAAATAGGCTCAATAGTGAAAGAGGTAAAATCATTAATAAGAGTGGTTGAAATTTGATGATAGGTAATAAGGTTCTCACTTTTAAATTGATACTCACCATTGACTTGATGGAATATAAGTTAAGAATCACCTAAAGCATGAAGGTATTGGATGTCTAAATCAAGAGTAGCTCTCATGCCTAAGATAAGAGCTTCATACTTAGCCATATTATTGGTAACATCAAAAGATAAATTAAAATCTAAAGGAATGATCTTACTGAGAAGACTTGTGAGAATGAAACCTACCCCAGCTCCTTGAAGGCATTTAGTACCATCAAAGTGAAGGGTCCAAGTATCCTCATGCAAGTCAACATTGATTTTAGGGAGATCCTTGATAACTATCTTTGGTTTAGTATAACTAAAGTAGGGAGAAGATTCTTCAATATTATTATCTTCAAGATTAGTGGTAAAGCTATGAAAATAATCTTTAAGAGAGATAGCATGATTAAGACCTACAATGTAAAGAATATTGTCATCTATAAGGTCATCTTGAAGGGAAGAAGTGGATGGAATGGGAGCTATGACAAGGTAATAATCTATGACTTTACCTTTAATATATTTTTGAGTGACGATGCAAAGATCAAATTCCATAAGGAGGACCATCCATTTGCCAAATCTAGCTCTAGGAAGAAAGGATTTGGACAAGAAATGATGAAGGGGGTCAGAATTAACAATGACATAAGTATTTTGGTAAATCATGTAGTGACAAATCTTTTTAGCTAAAAAATAGATAACAAAGCAATCATGATCAATTTTTATATAGCATGTTTCATAATCAATGAGGCTTTAACTAATGTAGTAGATAACATGATCTCTTCTAGTATCATCTTGCTGAGTAAGCATTTTAACAACTGAAATAGGTGTGGAAGAAGTATATATAATCAAAGATTTATCATTAGGAGTATGAAGTATAGGTGGATGAAGCAAATACTCTTTCATATCATCAAAGGCTTTTTGACATGGATACATCCATTCTAAAGCAATAATTTTCTTGAGAAAGGAATTGACAGAGTGAATTCGATATGTTATTTCAATAATGAAGTGTCTAATTGATCCAAGATTTCCAAAATAAGTATGGATGTTAGGAATATAATGATGAATGGGCATGTTGATGATAGCACTAATTTGGCAAGATCAATGTCAATGCTATGGAGAGAGACTAAGAATCCTAATAATTTTATAATTATGACTCTAAAGACACATTTTTAAGGATTAATTCTAACTTTATATTTAATAAGATGGTCAAAGATGATAACAAGATCATAAAGTTGATTCTTTTGATATTTATATTTAGCAATGAGATCATCCACATAAGTTTCAATAATTTTGTGAATGAGATCATGAAAGATGTTTGTTATTTCATGTTAGTAAGTGGCTCCATCATTATTTAAACTAAAGGGAATTCTGACAAGCAATAGGTGACCCATTTCATGGTGAAATTAGTCTTATGTTGGTCTTCAAGATTGATATGAATTTGATTGTATCTTGATAAACCATCCATAAGAGATAAAATTTTATAACCAGCTGTGGAATTCATGATGTCATCTATTGAAGGTAAGGAAAAGTTTTCTTTAGGACAAGCAAGATTAAGATTGAGAAAATGAATACAAATGTGAATAACCATAGTGACTTCCTTTCTAATGGGGACAATGCTTGAAACCCATTCAGAATAATCCACTAGCTTAATAAATTTAGCATCGAGTAATTTGATGATTTCCTCATGACATAAGGTTGAAAATTCAAGCAAAAAAAATATTATCTTTTGATTCACAATCTTAGCATTAGGATAAGTAATGATATTATGCACCATAATGCTAGGGTTAATATTAGGCATGTCCTCATAGAACCAAGTGAAAGCTTCATGATATTTGTCAAATAATAAGCTAAAATTATCATGTTCAGTAAGTGAAAACTCTCGATAAACTGTAATCAATCAAGGACAAGATGGGGTACCATATTTGATGCAAGTGATTTCTCCAATAACCATGGAATTATCATCTTGAAAGTGGTATGGTATATTGGGTAAGACTAAAATTGGATTTGTTTTAAGATCAATGCTAGAAATAAATTTGTTGAAGCAAGGATTTTTAGTTTTAAAGTTTCCAAGTTTATGATGTTGTCCAGGAAGTTGAGGTTCTTGGGAGTGAATTAAATCAAGAATAGCTTCATACTTAGGCAAGGTAAGAAGATGACCATAATATTTGGCATCTACTTCAAGATGAGGAATTTGATTTTCATGACTATCATACTCAAAATGAATCTAATGGACATCAATTTTCGTGGCATCTAGTGTAATTTTAGTTGAAAAAGAAGTAGATGGAATATAATAGATTGGTATATTGGTGGATTAAATTATGGGAGAAAGATTGGATGTAATGATTGGATCCAAAGGTGTAAGATCTTCTAGAGATTTATAAAGCATAATTTGTTCTACCACCCAAGGAGTATAGATAAGAGGAGGATTGATAGGAGGTACATGACCCTCAAGATATAAGGTACGATCCATAGAAATGGTATGCAAATCCTAATTAAAATCATAGATTTGGGTTAAAGTTTTCTAGTAATGATGGACATCCAAATCTATATACTGAGCTTGGCCCATGATATAGTTATCATCATATGCTAGATAAATCATACAATATTGAGAATTAGGGGGAGTTTTAGAAGGTAAAATCCCAATATTGCTAAATGTACAAGGAGACATGATGAAAGGATCTTTAAATAATTTGACCACTACAAAATCATTTCAAGTGAAGGCATATTCTAGTAAATAAGGCTCCTAAGCATTATATGGAATGGGAAAGTTAGTAATTTCATCCATAAGAGGAACAATATAGTCTCTTGGTAATAGAGAAGGAGGAAACCATTGAAAAATATATGAAAGCAACTTGGTAGTATTGCAAGTGTGTTGTAATTAATTAGGCTCATCATCATCATCATCATAATACACAAGAGTAACTTATAAATCAGGACTCATGTTGATGAACTTAGGTAAAAGATCATTATTAATTTTAGGATTTATAGGAGCACACTGTTGAGGTTTAGGATTAGGAAGCTGGATACTCCATTGATTGGGATTAGCTTCATGTTTGTACCATTTTCCATTATGAAATAATTTAATACATTGACTACTAGAAGAAGCAATGCCCCTAATTTGATGGGTTCATGGATGACCAAGAAGGATAATTTAAGATAAAGGGAGATCAAGGACAATAACCTTGGTTTGAATAGTTTTAGGTCTTATTGTTAATGGAAGCCAAATACAATGAAGTGGATTTTTATTAGTCTTATCAAAACCACGACAAGTAAAATGAGTTTATTTGAGATGGTACTTATTATAACCAGGTTATTGTATAAGCCACAAGGATTTCACAGTAATACTAAAGCCTTCATCAGCTAAAACTTTCTAGATAATAGTGGTATTAATGGCTATTTTAATGAAGAGTGGCAGATCATTGGTATGAAAAATAATTTCATCATTAATCATGTCCTCTTCAAAGAATTCAATGGAAGTATTGGAAGAAGGACATGAGCTTTTAATGGTGTTGACATTAGTAAGTTGAAAATAAATAGAAGGTGGTTATTCGTTTATGGAGGATGGATCTTCAATTTCTTGAAGCTGTTACATAAGGAATTTACAATGATAGGATGAAGTGCACACCAACTCCATAAGATAAATTTTACAAGGCATTGATTTGATTTATTCAAGAAAAATCCAATGAGATTTAGAAGAACCAACATGAGTTTTAGAAGGTAAACTAGTTTTGGAAGGTATAGAGGTGGTTGGAGGATCAAGAAGAGGAATTTTTTCCTTAGGTGTTTCCAAATTAACATTAGAGGTGGTGGTATCTCTAATAAGTTATTCTTTTAAAGATGGAATTTTAGGCTTGGTAATAACATCTTTGTGAGCCAATTTATGGTGATAATTGACCTTAGCAATATTGATATCTTGAGATCTATTATAATATTTATCATAATCAACTTCAATGGCATAAAAATCCTTGACATTTATTTGATTATTAGAAGAGTATTTTTGGTTATTGAAGGTAGAAGCTTTGAAATTTTATCATTTTTGGTAAACATTAGTGTATTCTTGATGACAAAGATTGATCATAGCTTCATGATTGAATGAATCACCAAGCATATTAGAGACATCAAATTTATTGAGTCATATACAAGATTCAAGAGACTACCCAATGTCAGTATGGAACCAACAAAAGAGATTAGGGTCATACCACTTAGGAGGAGCATTGGGATAGATGAAAGGTATTGAGGGTGGTAAAAATTATTTCATTTGCTAAACTGAAAGAGGTATATGAGAAGGTGAAGAAATATCACTTTTGGCAATTCCTTATATGGTTTGTGTAGCATTACTAGCTATAGAATTAGATGTTTTTAAAGATACTTTAAGTAATTTGGTATTAGGTTCAACTTTATTCATAATGAATTCTTGGCACTTAGCTTGGTCAAGAGATTCATTAAGTGTTTGGGGAGAAAAGGTTTAGACCTTATATTGGAGAGTGGGAGTCAAAGCTATCATAAAGAGTTTAAATAGATTACCAATCATCATTCATGTTATAATCAGATTTCTGAGCTAAATATTTCCATATTTTGATAAATTCATTAGTTAATTCAGTTGGAATTTCTTAGTGTTGATGAAATGGCCAAGACAATTTTTAGCAAGATCATTGTGTTGAAACTCTTTAACTAAAGGATTAACCAAATATTCAAGTTTCCAAATACAATGTTGAGGAAATTGATTATACCATTATAATACATTATCTATAAATGTTTTGACTAATAGTTTAGTAGTGTAAAATGTATTAGTTTAGATCCACTCTTTTAAAAGGTTGTTAAAGGATTTAAGAAATGAGGTAGGGTCCTTAGTCCCATCATATTTGATAGTTGGATATATGCTATCGATATAAATAAAAATAATGAAGGGGGATAAAGGCTCATTATAAATGGTTTGAAGCATCTTGTTATTCATTATGAATTTAGTAATAACATTCCCTGAGGCATCCCTAAGAGGTGGAGGAATATAATTGGGATTAGCTTGAGGATGAATAGTTGGAGGTTGATTTTCCATGTTGATTAAGTGTTGTTAAAGTTGCATCATTTGGTAATGTTCATTTGTTGAATGACTTGGGATAAGATTTGGGTTGTATCAGGAGGTGGGTTGGTGTTTGTAGGAACACTCCCCATATTGGTATTAGGAAGAGTATTGCTAGAAAAAGGATTACTAATGGGATTGTTAAGTAAACTTGTATTAATCAATCCAACATTAGTTTGAATATTTTGAAAATTTTCTTTGTAATTATAGAAAGGATAAAATCCATTAAACTCATCCTGAGGTGTTATTTTCACCATATTATAGTTCATAGATGAAGGAAGATAAGAGGTGCCCCAAGAGTGATTGTGCTTTTGGGAGGAAAAGAGAGGAAGAAATAAACATACAATATAATATCTAAATGGATTCAAGGTATCCAAGAAGATTATGATAGGAGATTTCATTCTAATAGAAGAGAAATGAAAAAAATGTAAAATTGGAAGGATAAGAAATTATATTGATAAATAGGAAAAGTAGAATATAATATAGGGTCGACTGGGTCGATCTAGTATAGAAAATAGGGCTTATAAATTATATAGGGTCAACTGGGTCTATCTAGGTATAGTGAACAGAGGTAGGAAAAAGAAAGGGAACTACAAACTATATAGGGTCAACTGGGATGGTCTAATATAGTGAATAAGGGATGAAAAAGATATAAGGTTGATTGGGTTGATCCAGTACAATAGACAAAGAGAAAGAGAAAGATGATAAAATTTATGAGTTAAATTAAGATAGTTTTGTTTGCAACTAATCTAAGAAATTAAGAAGTAAAAGAAAACAAATAGTCAATTGAATCAACACTGGCCAATCCAATTGAGGCACACAAAACTAAACCTTGAACTAACATTGGCTAATATAATTTTTTGTACACATAATTGAGCAAAGAGAAAACAATCAACTTGAAAAGTAATGCTAACTAATTGATCAACTTGATTATTTTTAAGATTATTAATATATGATTTTAAATTTGATTATAAGTTGGATATAATCAAGGTACTAGATAACAATCTAAGGATGGTTTTAGGTAGTTTGAAATAAAAGGGATTGTAGTAAAAATGATACAAGTTTGGTATTGGGGGCTACCTCCTCACTTCACACATTGTAGTGATACGGGTGTTGGGTGCTTATTTATAATATACCATTAACCATACTTTATACTTGACCAAAGAATCAAGTTGGCCTCCCCCTTGGTGATGAAATCCAAGTAGGTTGGCCTAGGGTAGACAAAATACTAAAGTGCTTGTTTAGATTATGTGATTTGGCCATGTGTGCATAAAATAGAACTAGTGAAACTAAGTGATTAATTAAAAATCCCCTAATTGGATTGTGTGTATTATTATAAGCATGCAAAAAATAGGAAAAGAAATATGTGAACTAATTACTAGTAGATATAAGGTTAATTCCAATTTTAAACAAGGTATAGTGTTGACACTATATGCAAAAAATATAGAATAGGGTCGATAGGGTGGAACCTGTACTATAAAAATCAAGTTTGAAAATGAACTGGGTCGGTAAGGTCAATTCAATTAATTTAGACAACACATAACTAGGTCGACAATGCCAATCTAATTGATTATGCAAGGGAAATTTTGAAGACTGCAAACCATGAAAGGAAATACTAAAAAAATAAACATAGATGTATAAAGGAACCTTGGTGGATTCAATATGTAATGAAGGAAGATTGTTGATGAAGAACCTTGAAGTATACTTAAGAAACCTACAAATTGGGTCAACAAAAATGATCAAGTTATATAGGAACCTATTGATAAAATGATAAAACTATAAGTGGTTAACTGGGTCAAATTATTAGGTTGAACTAGGTGTTTGAGGATAGAAACTTGTACTAGGTTGATTGGGTCGATTTAGTTGCCTATTCCTAGAAACTTGTGCATAGAGAAAAATAACTGGGTTGACAAAATTGATCTAGTATGTCAAAATATATGATAATAATGATGATTAAAAGAGTGAATAAAATAATGAAAAAGTTAAATAAATCTTGTAAGGGTTAGTTTCACTTTAGGTTCACCATAATGTATTCAATTGTAATTGCATCATGTCTATAAATCAATCCTAGCTTGGAGAAGATAGAGCATACCTACACTTCCAATTGGGGATACACTTCTTAAGTAGAAGCATGAAAAATATGGGGATCTACTATACCTAATTAGGGGATCACTTGTCACAACACATCATGCTAAGAAGGGTTCCAAAGCCTGTAGTCTAACATAATCACACAACAACCCTAATTGAGTCCTAAGTTTTAAAGCATTCACTCTATTCTAAAAACAAGAAAGTAAAATCTAACCTAGTGCACACCAAAGCTTATGGCACAAAGTGGGGGTTAGAAAAAATAAAACAAGCATATATAACAAACTTTAATTAAAGTAAGTATGAGTAACACCCTAATACATAAAATATTAAAGATAGTATTATTCGAGCCAACACTTATGCTACTTTTATCTACTAAAAGGAGAGTAGTATTAGAATATAATTACTTGAATGTGAACCCATCGAGACTCAATCTATGCATTGGCCAAAAGGGATTTGTAAGAGTTTGTTATTTTTTGTAAGGATCACTTAGAAAGGCCAAAACATCTAAGACTTATCCACAAGACTACATTCTCCAAATAAGAAACCTAAGCTAAGTCTTCTCAAGTAGATTGGTGGAAAAGCAGATTGTGAAAAAGCATGAGTGAATAATAACTCTTGACTACACATATGAATAATGACCAAAATGATCTTGGATTTATAGGTGGATCTTACCCTAAATCCTTTTGAGAATGTTGGCTATTCATGGTCAACCCAGTCGACCCAATGTGTTTTTGGGGATAATTTACTAGGTTCGAGCCAGGTCAATCAAAAGGGTAACAAGCTAAAAAAGTATAAAATACCTTTAAATTGTAATGGGTCACTCCATTTGATCTAGTATATCCAAATGACCAAAAGGAACTTAACACAAGAAAAGGAGAAATGGAAAGAGGAAAAGAATGGATGAATACTCAATGGAGGAAAAATAGCTTAGGGAATGGTTTTGGGATTTGGTTGGATTGGTAATAATGTGGAAATAAGGGACAACAACCCTATGAAGTACCAAAGGTCTACCTACCCATTTATTAGTGCACCCCTTAGGGTATGTGCTCAAAGATATTGAATCTTGATGGGTTTCTACACGATGCAAAGCATCAATAATCAATAAAAGTTAAAAATATTATGTGTATATAATATTATGTTCATAAGCTCATCAAGTTCATCTATGTCTAGTGTAGTTAACTTTTAATCTACAGAGCCATAATTACCAATAAAGACACAAGGGACTATCCAATTATGATTGATATTTCCTTTCTTATTTTTATCAACCGTGGTGTTTTTCTATTTTTTTTTAGGACAATATCACTGAGCTCAAACTCTGTATACTTGACATGCCTATTATATTGACCATGTAATTCGTTATAATATGTTTAAAGGTTGTTTATAGTGACCATGCATTTTTTCATCTAATAAATTTAGCTCTTGTAGATGAACTACCCTATAATCCTCATCATTAAGGATATGCTTTAGTGAGATACATAGAGAAGGAAACTTGGCCTCAATGGGAAGAATGTCTCTAGTGCTATAGATAAAATAATATGGTGTGGCTCCTCTAGGAGTATATTAATTATTGTAGTAAGATAAATCGGTATAAAAGATATAAAAGTGCCAATCAAAACCAACATCATTGAAAATATTATTAAGAATATTGGCAATGATTTTGTTAGATGTCTTTGATTAGACATTACTTTATGGGTAATATGTAATGGAAAAGTGTTGAGTGATGTTAAATTTGGCACAGAGTAATTTGACATCCTTGTACGGTACCAAATTATTATCTTTGTTTTTGAACTAGTATGCAACCTAATTGATGATTAACTAAGAATCACCATGAACCAAGAGATGTCAAATGTTCCATTATACTACTTAAATAGTCCCTACAATGAGTTCTTCATATTCAACCATGTTATTGATACAAGGAAAGCTAATATGAAATGATTTGGGAATGAGATCCACCTATGGTGTAATAAATAGTAAGCCTATTCCTAATTCATGAGATGTAAATGACCCATAAAAATATAGCTTTAATGTTTTCTCCTCAGGAGGTATTTTTCTAATAATCATGATGGGCTTGTCTAGAAATGCAAAAGTGAATGGTTTAGTATCTAAAAGGGGAACTTTAATAATATGATCTACAAGTACCCATCCCTTTAATGGATATATGATTCACATACTCAATCTTAAAATTTCTTAAAAATGTGATCCACTTAACCATGTGGCCTTGTAAAGATGTCTTTGATAGTAGATATTTAAGGTGATCTACTTTAGTAATGACTATGGTCTTGTTGTTAATCATGTAATGAAAATATTCTAGGCTAAAAACACCATAGCTAAATAAGCTTTTTCTATTGGTGTATAGTTATGTTCATACACTACTAGTGTATGGCTTAGATAGTACATGGCATGCTCTTTCCCATTTTCATCATGCTAAGCTAAAAATTCCCCAAGGGAATTATCAATGGTAGATAGGTATAATATAAAAGGCCTCCCTTGTATTGGTGGTAATAGAATAGGTGGATTGGTAAGGTATTCCTTCATACATTCATCTCATTTATAACATTTAACATCCCAATAAATTTAATATATTTCTTCAACAAATGTATGAATAGATGGAATTTATTAACCAACTATAAAATGAAGCATTTGATAAACTATATTTTATCATGTAAAATATAGATCTACTTTAAAGTGGATAGTGGTGACATATTGGTAGTGTATTGTAGCTTGGCAAGATCAAATTCAATGCCTTGTTGAGAGACAATAAAGCCTAAAATTTACCTAAAGTGACACCAAATATGTACTTCTTGGAATTAAGTAGAAATTTGTACTCATCAAGCCTTTCAAATATCATTCATAGTATGGCTAGATGATATGCACAGGTCTTATATTTACCCAATATGTCATTGACATAATTTTTGATAATATCATGCATCATGTCATGAAATATAACTATCATAGCCCTTAGTTATGTTGCCATAGCATTATTGAGGATGAATTACATGACCTGATATCAAAACATTCCCCAAAGAGTGGTAAATACTACATTATGTTGGTCCTCTAACATGATCCTAATTTGATCATATCCTAAAAATCCATCCATGAGGGAAATAATTTCATACCTAGATGTGGAGTCAATAATCATGTTGATATTTGGAAGAGGAATCCTATCCTTGGGGGAGGTCTTGTTGATGTCTCTAAAATTAGTGTAGACTTTGATCCCTTTTGACATTTTAATAATAGGTACAATATTTGAGATCCACTATAAATAGTTGATCAGTCTAATGCATATCACTTACAAGATCTTTTCCAACTCTTTCCTAAGTAATATAATAATATTAGGATGCATCTTACATAGTTTTTGCTTCATGTGTTTGGAATTAGGATGTACAATGAGATGGCGTATAACCAAGGTAGGGTCTAGACCTAGCATGTCTAGATAGACCCATGTAAATATGTTTAAAAAACTCCCTAAAAAGGGTTGGAAAGACTTAAAATTACTCCTAAGTGAGAGATGTGCCTAATATGATCCACTTCAGGTCATATGGAGTTCTAATGTTGACTTTTATAGTATCTTCTACTAAGATATTCATAATATCTTCTATAATATTTGGTAAGGATGTAAATTGGCCATCAATGGCAAAGTTATCTAGTCAGATTGGTTCTTCAATCTCTCCCAAACATGATGAATTTTAATAACCTAATGTTAGTAATGTCCATGTAGTAAAGCTATGGGACATTCTCAAATAAAATTATCAAAGGCATTTTATTCCTTTATACCTAACTCAGACCCAAAATCAAGTTCATTGTTGGTATTCTCTTGATATTCCTTCAATAAAGGGTGAACATCCCTATCTAGTGGTGCCTAAAATAGGTTTGTGCCAAGAGACTGGCCTTTTTCTTTACTTTTACCTCACTCCAAAATCACCTCAAATAGGTTTTCACTTTGGGACCTCAATGTTTTATTCTTTTTTTTGGGCTAAGGGTGTTCACCAATTCTCCAAAATAAACTGTAGGATCCACTTTAATAGAGAACCCTTGTTTTTGGTCTCCCAATATAACATTGTCTCTAAGGCCAAAAAATTCACAAAGGGCCTCATCATTCTAAAACTCATCTAAAAGTACTATGGATTATTTTTGGTCCTATTCTATAAGTTAAGGATGGTAAAGGGGATTCAAGGAATGTTGGATTACTAAAATAATGATATAAATGGTATATGTTTCAAATATGTTGGTACTAAAAAAGCCTTCATATATGCTATGATCAGACTCTATTTCACTACCATCATCATCATCACTAGTTGTTGGCATTAGAACATGAATAAGATATGTAGTGTCACCCTCAATTCATTTAAATCCAAGACCATGAGTTATTTTGTATCTAATCATACAAATGGTCTTAATAGTACCCTATTGATTTGGCCTCGGGCCTCTACCTTCATACACCTAGTTATCCATGATTCTATTAGGGATGGAATACTTTGTACTTTAGTAGTAATTAGACAATTTGTCATTATATAACCATGAATCATCATTGACAAGTGGGTCATGTTCTTGGCTAGTGTTGGGTGTGAAAATATTAGGAATAGGTCTATGTTTCTTTCCTTTTCCCATTCATTACCATTCCATACAAATTGGATTAATGTTTTGTATTCCATAAGTATTGGGGTTATATGTAAACTTGGATATATGGAATGTGTCATGGGTAAAATACTCTCTTGGACCATTATTTGAAATGGTAAAATGATTAGACATTTCAATATGTGGTATATGTAAGGTTAAGGCAATGTTATCAAGATCCATACAATTGGATTAATGGCAATTCAATAAGTATCTCTTTGTATTTATCCTTATTTGGTACTTGATCTATACCAAAATAATAATTGTAATTTTCATATTCATCCTCAAAATGCTTGTAATGTTCATATGATTTTAAATCTCCATGAATAGTGACCTCCATCCTAGAATGAGGAAACTTGATACATTAGTTCAATGTTGAAGGGATTGCATGGATTTCATGTATCTATGTTCTACCCAAAGTAAAATTATATGATAAATCTAGGTCTAGCACATAGAAAAGTGTATCATGAATTAAAGGACCAAAGATCACTAACAAAATAGTAGTTCTTTGTGATTCCTACTCTTTATTATCATAGGCCTTGATATTAATAGTCTTTGGTTGAAGATCAGTTTTAGTATATCCTAGATGCTTGATTACCTTTAGAGACACAAAATTTTGGCCTAATCCATTATATATAAGGAAATGTTTAACCTTATACCACATGATAAGGACTACAATGTATAATGGGTTACTATGGAGAGTTCCAAGGGATACGATATCACTTTGATTGAAGGATAATTGTAGGCCTAAGGCTAGGTGTCCAACCAAACCATGAAATTTTTCTAGTATAATATCATTTGTAACTTGAGATTGGTATATAATTTCATTAAGGATATCATTATTGATTCTAAATCTATGCAACAAATATAGGATGGATATTTTCATGGGTGTCTTATAGAGTTGTTCCATAATGTCATAAAATCTTCTATTAAAAATGGTAATTAGATTACTCCTAGCTAGCATATTTGGTTGGATTGCCTCATTGGTAGGGGTTTGTGGCCTTGAGATGGTGATTTTTCACTATCGAGTTATGACTTCATATTCTAGATTGGATGCATGGCCATCATAACTAGAAAATGATGGAGATGGGCTAGAGGATAATTACTAATTTCTGGTGTGCTTGGCTATGATCATGGGGTAATAAAGGGTTATCAGTATAGGGTATTGAATGGTAATACTTGGCTATTATTATTTTTGGTTATGGTAATAGGATAAGGAGGGATTCATAACATTTGTAGGCTAATTGACATTGTTAGATAATGATCCTAGTTTGTTGTTACTCGGTCTAGGATTTATTACAATGGTAGATACATGACCATATAAAATATGACATAGGTCACTTTATTGAAGTCATTTTCAATTGTGATAAATAAGTTTATTAATAGAGTCATTTTGGCTTTGGTTCTATCCATTTGGTGGTTGACATTATTATTTTTGCTACTGATACTATTGTTGTTGCTTGTATTATTCTGACTATTATTATGGTATTCATTATTGTTGTTGTTGATTGGAATTTTTATGTTGTGGAAAAGGATTTTGTTAGATACCCAAGTTTTGAATTGAAGTAAATACTTTATTATCCAACTAAAATTCTCATTTTTTAACATATTCTCAATAAAATGCTTCAGCTAGGCACACCAACATATAAAATGTCCATGAACATGATGTATTCATAGAACTCATGTTCTTTATCCTAATATGGATAAGGTATTCCCTTATGAAAGTGTTTTAGAAATGGTTAACTAAAAATATTAGCTATGAATAATTTTTGAAACACTTCTTCAATAGGATCACCAAGGTCTTTGAAGACTTTAGGAGTGGGTCTTATTATTGGAAGAAGGGTTTGTAAAGGTGGTGGTTGTAGCATTTGAGGAGTTGGTCTAGGTTGAAGTATAACTTGTGCTTGATGGATAGGTTACATTTATGGAATAAGCTATATTTGTAGTATAGGCTGAGCAGACATTTTCTACACCATTTGAACATGATGAGACTTAGTTACTCCATTACCAAAAACATTCTTGTTGTGGTTGTATGGATTAGGTTTTTCACAATTATTATCCTGAGTGGGTCGATATTCTTGTGCTTGGACTAGGCTAGGGTTATAAAATACACCTAAATTTTGGTTTTGCTTATGATTCTAGTTTGAGGAAGAAAACTTGATAATCCATTTGTTGATAAGGTAATTTTCAATTTTTATGCCTTTCTCAATGATCTACTCTAATGTGTGAACACATTGAAGCTCTAGGTGATAATATATTTCACTGTGAAATTTTTTGGAAAACATAATTATCAATTATTTATTTGGTAAATTATGAGTGAAGTGACTAGTAAACACTCTCCATATTTTTAAGTAGCTCACAAAGCTCTCACCCACTTTATTATTAGCCTAACTCAAATATTATACTAAAATATCATGCTTAATATTGTAGGATAAATGTTTCACAAAATTATCTGAAATATCATCAAAGTTAGATATTGAATTATTTGGCAACTTAAGAAGGCACTATACAACCTATTTAACTAGACTTCAAGGAAAAAGAAGTGGGTAGATGTCATTATAGCCCACTAGTTGTTAAGAAATTTAAAAAAAACACTTTTAGATGTTTTGTATGGTCTCCTTTAACCTTGTATTGTCAAATTTTGGTGGCTCATAACCTAGTTGAAATGGTATCTCGAGATACTCCATGTTAAATGGGTATGAACACACATCATCCAATTTGAACTTGTTAATTTACTTTCTATTTGAATGGATGTAATTACATTGTTTTGGTATTCATTATTTTTGTTTTTTATTGTAATTTTTATGTTTTGGAAAAGGATTTTGGTAGATACCTAGGTTTTGGATGGAAGTAGATGCTCTATTATCCAACTAAGTTTCTTAATTTTCTAACATATTCTCGATAAAGTGTTTCAACTACACACAACATATAGAATGTCCATAAACATGGTGATCTTCATATAACTCATGTTATTATTACCAATATGGATGAGGTATTCCCTTATGAAAGTGTTTTGGAATTGGTTAACTAATAATATTAGCTACAACTAATTTTTGAAACACTACTTCAATAGGATCAACAAGGTCTTTGAAGACTTTAGGGGTGGGTTTTATTATTGGAAGAGGGGTTTGGAAATTTGGTAGCTATAGTATTTGAGAAGTTGGTCTAGATTGAGGTATAGTCTGTGGTTATTGGATATGATATATTTGTGGAATAAGTTGCATTCATAGCATATGTTGAGTAGATAGTGTATGCACCATTTAAACATGATGAGACTCTGTTACTTAATTACCAAAAACATTCTTGTTTCATTTGTATGGATTAGTTTTTTTACTATTATTATCTTGAGTAGGTACAAATTCTTATGCTTGGACTTGGATAGGGTTCTAAAGTAGACCTATGTTTTAGTTTTGATTCTGATTTTGGTTTAAGGAAGACAACTTGATAATCCATTTGTTGATAATGGAATTTTTAATATGTATGCCTTGCTCAATTATCTCCTCCAATGTGTGAAAACATTTAAGCTCTAGGTGATAAGATATTTCACTATGAAATTTTTTAGTAACCATAGTTGACAATTGTTTATTTAGTAGATTATGGGTGAAGTGACTAGTAAGCACTCTCCATCTTTGTAGGTAGATAAAAAAACTCTCACTCACTTTATTTTTGGCCTGACTCAAATATTCTAATGAAATATTATGATCAAGATTTTAGGATAAATGTTTCACAAATTTATCCAAAAGATCATCAAAGTTAGATATTGAATTCTTTGGCAACTTAAGAAGGCACTATAAAACCTGTTTAGCTAGACTTAAAGGAAAAATAATAAGTAGGTAGATATCACTATAGGCCACCAATTAGTAAGCAAAAAAAAATCTTTTATATGTTCTATAGGGTCTCCTTTAACCTTGTACTTGTCAAATTTTGGTGGCTCATAACCTAGATGAAATGGTATTTGGAGATACTCCATGTTAAATGAGTATGAACACATGCCATCCAATTTGAACTTGTTCATTTACTTTCTATCTAAATGGATGTAATTGCATTATTATGGTATTAATTGTTGTTATTATTGATTGGTATTGTTATGTTTTGGAAAAGGATTTTGGTAGATACCTAGGTTTTTGATGGAAGTAGATGCTCTATTATCCAATTGATTTTCTCAATTTTCTAACATATTCTCAATAAAGTGCTTCATCTACACACAAAAACATATAGAATGTCCATGAAAATGATGATATTCATAGAAATCATGTTATTTTTACCAATATGGATATGGAATTCCTTTATGAAAGTGTTTTGGAATTAGTTAACTAATAATATTGGCCACAACTAATTTTTGAAACACTACTTCAATAGGATCACCAAGGTCTCTGAATATTTTAAGAGTGGGTTTTATTATTGGAAGAAGTGTTTGAATTTTGGTGGATGTTGAATTTGAGGATTTGGTCTGGGTTGAGGTATAGACATTGGTTACTAGAGAGGATACATTTATGGAATAAGCTGTATTTGTAGTATAGGCTGAGTAGACAGTGTCTACACCATTTAAACATGATGATTCTCAGTTATTGCATTACCAACAACATTCTCATTGTAGTTGTATGGATTAGGTTTTTCATAGTTATTCTCTTAAGTGGGTGCAAATGTTTGTTCTTTTATTGGGCTATATCTCTAAAATAAACCTAAATTTAGTTTTGATTCTGATTCTAGTTTGAGGAAGACCACTTGATAATCTAATTGTTGATAAGGGAGTCTTTAATTTGTATGACTTTCTTAATTATCTCCTCAAATGTGTAAGCACACTCAAGATCTAGGTGATAATATATTTCACTATGGAATTTTTTAGTAAACATAGTTTCCAATTGTTTATTTGGTAGATTATGGGTGAAGTGACTAGTAAGCAGTCTCCATCTTTGTAAGTAGCTCATAAAGCTCTCACAAAATTTATTCTCTACCTAGATTGAATATTATACTAAAATATAATGTTTGATATTGTAGGATAAATGTTTCAAAAATTTATTTGAAAGATCAAAAAATTTAGATAGTGAATTATTTGGCAACTTAAGAAGGCACTACAAAGCATGTTTAACTAGACTTTAAGGAAAAAGAATAAGTAGGTATATGTCACTATAGGCCACTAGTTGGTAATAAGAAAACCTTTTAGATTATCTCTATGGTCTCCTTTAACATTTTACTTGTCAAATTTTTGTGGTTCATAACCTAGATGAAATGGTATCTAGAGATATGCCATATTAAATGGGTATGAAGACACATCATCCAATTTGAACTTGTTCATTTACTTTCTATCTAAATGGATGCAATTACATCCTTGATTTGTTGTAGTTATTAGGAAAAGAAACATGATGGCACATTTTTTTATGGTTATGGTTGGGTGGTCAAAGATGGATTACCTTGATTAGGGTATAGTGAAGGAATGGAATATTATGGATTGTTCGGTTGATGAACCAATTGACCAAGAATATGCATCCATGTATTTAGATTGGGATATTGATACTACATGAATTATTGGTAAATATTCTAATTTAGATTCATAATATGGCCTTGGTTTTGAGGGAATTAAGGTTGTGATATAAGTATATATCTTTAGTGAAGGTATTGTGCCTACTAAGTTTGAGTAAGAACTTGTTGGTGACTAGTTAAACCTGGATATATAAATGGTACTTATTTTTGACTAAGGACCTATATTAAAATATGTGTCACATGATGGGTAAATGGTAATTTTTTTCTAATAGGTACTTGTGGATAATGGCACCTCTTTTTTTAATAAACACATGCTGTGAACTAGATGTTTGTTAGGTGTTTAGAATTTGTTATTGACCAATAGGAACACATTGTCAATTAGACAATGTTTTCAATTGTTGAAGTAAATTAGTCACTACCTATTGAGGTATAACATGTGTTTCCCCATGTTGAGGTTACATAATGTTCTACCATTGATGAGGTGGTAAATTTTTTTGTGCCTATGGCCACCAAATATTAGTTATCACCTATTGAGTTGGGATGACACTCACCACTTGTTAAGGTAAAACATTAGTTGGTGCTTCATTACTTATCCCCTATTATTGCATTCTTAAAAAATTAGTTGGTTTAAGAGTGAGATTAAATTTTTTGGTTTGTAACTAGGCATTCCTAACCCCTACTATCACAAACCACTCATGGTATTAATAAGAGGTATTTGTTGTTGCATATTATTTAGTAGTACATTTAACCCATCTTAGCCTGAATTGGAAAATAGTTGCAAGTTATCCACTATATTTGGTACATGGTCTTGAGTAGAATCTATAGTTTTAGATTAAGGTAAAAATAGGTTTTGAAGGGGTCCCAAAACCCTTTAATAGGAATAAAAAATATAAATCATTACTATGCTCCAGGAAAAGCCATCCTTAAACCTACTAATAAGTAGCAACAAAAATAGGTTATACAAGATAACCTCAAAAAACCATTAACCAATCAACCCCCTAATATCCTGCAAGATGCTCTAATATCTATTTTTAGGGGTAAAATCTAGAATAGTTGCCTGTCTTCCATCAGCAATATTCTGCATACTTTCTAGCTCTCTAGTTTTCCTTATGGGTCTTCTTCCGGGTTTGTCAAGAGAGCCAATATCCGGTTTCACCTTACGATGATGTTCATCTCTTTTTCCGCGTTTATCTCGAGAAAAAAATAGTTGTTTCTCCTTTGTTTTCTAGTCTTTTTTACTGCTTCTCATTTCTACTCCCTTAGTATTTGTGTTTTTTCCACCCCTTTTTCTTTGGTTCTCCTGAAGCTCCTCCAAAGGGATATCATTATCAGCTTGAATCTCCTTGGATTGAGAAAGGAGAATATCTCCCTCTTCTGAATTATTTACATCTTTAGCCATGTTTTCTCCTTCTTTTAGTACACTTTTGTCATCAGCATCTCCCCATTGCTCTTGTATTCTTTGATAGCAAATGATTTGTCTTGATAAATCCATCAAATCTTCTATTCTTTGTTCAGGGATTTGATATCTATTTGCAGTCCGTCTCCTTTTTTTTCTGAATTTTCTTTCTCAGCAAAAAAATCTGTATACGCCTCAGTTTGTTGATCTTTGGGTTCTTCACAAGAAGGCTCTTCATCCGCCTCTTTGTCTAAATCTTTATGATCTTCACTCTTATTTTGTTCTTGTCTATGATCTTCCTTTAGTTTCCACTCTTTCTTATGCTGAATTTTTCTCCCATCCAAAGCACCACTCAAAAGATTTTTGCTTTTAGACGAACAATTTTTAACGAAGTGCCCCTGTTTCTTACAAGCATAGTAAGAATTAGGCAAATCTTCAAAAAAAATCCCTTGAGTTTTTTTGCCCAGCTTGGATATTATATCCACTTTTTCTGGGATTTGATTCAAGTCTGCCACTTTGACATAAACTCTGGTGCTTTGAAGTTTAGATCTGGAAGCCGTAGCTTTATCCACTGCCACAAGTTCACCAAAAGAACTAGCAATACCTTTAAAGATTTCCTCATGCCAAAACTCTAAAGGGAGTCCAAGAAGTCTAACCCAAATGGGAGTGGTTAAGAAAAAAGAATCTAATAGATCCATATTGGGCTTCCATTTTTTGATAGTAAGAGAACATTTACCGAAAGACCACGGTCCTCCATCCAGAACCATATTCATGTCTTCCTTACAATTGAAAATAAATGATAAGAAACCATTCATCATTGGTGCCATTTCTATCTCTCCTCTAATTACCCATTTCCTATTAACCATTTTTTTAAGAGATTCCAGATCTAGTCTTGCTCCTAAAAATTTACCCACTAGGGTGAAATAAGTAGAATCTATAGTTACTTATTCAATGGATAGGACATTAAACATGTTTCTTAATAAATTAATTTGGGAAAATGGGTCCATACCCATGTTATCGTGACCTAATGAATCAACTGAAACTCTTATTAAAGGATTTATCTCTATAAGTGGGGTATTCGATATGGCCATAACATTAAAATTACCTTACTAGATTATGATAAGTTGGTTATGCTTATGCATGAATTTTTATTCCATGGGACCTTTCCCTTTGAAAGCATATTTGGATCTTGGTGTGACATCGGCATGAGTGCATGAGGGTAAATAGTAGATGTTTACTTGATAGTTTAGGTATAAGGTACATTTCAAGGAACTTTAAATGGACTAGGTAGGTTTTCTTTCAAAAATTCCTCTAAAAAATTGGTCCCTAATGTTATAAATCTAACCAAAACCTCATCCTTATTTTCAAGAAAGTGATGATTGAAAAAGTATGGGTCATAGGTTGATGTCACAATAATTTAGTAAGTCTACTATTGGACTTGTTCAATAATATATGTCACACTAGTAAGGTATTGAGCTATTTATTCTTGATTTTGACTTGGATAATGAGGTGTATTAACTAGGTAATAGGATAATGGATCTTGGCCTTGTTACACATATTGAGTAGTGTAAGGAGGATATGGATCTATCTCACAAACTACATCATCATCATATGGGTCTTGAAAAAAGGAATTATTCATGACTACATTTTCATAATATATATTGTACATGGTCCCAATGCACGTGTAGTTAGGCATATCTAAATCCATGACTAAAATCTCATGAAGAAAAGGTATAGAGTTCACAAAACTCCTAAAATATGGACTAGAATAATTGGTCAATGCTTGGTACATATAGAAACTTGGTGTAAATGAAAAACTTGGTTTATTATTGTAAATGGTTTAAACTAGGCCTAGGAATGGAGATCATCTCTAAAAATTTTAATGGTAAGCTTAGTCTCAAATATATCCAAGGTCTAATGTCTTGCACATAAATGGTCAAATGAAAGTCAAATTTTAAATCATGTTTTTAGCAAGGTGTTTTGAACCAATTTAATCTACATCTAAAATGAAAAAGTTGCTAGGTATTTGGAAAAAATGCACAAAGCTAGACTCAAATGGTGTGAATGAAATATAAAAATTAAGGAAAATGATAGGTCTTTATAAATAAGGCACAATTCTAGACTTTTAAATAAACTAGGTCTAAAAACAAAAAGGCAAATGCTATGTCTTTGGAAATAATGCACAAATCTAGGCTTAAAAATAAACTAGATCGAAGTAATAACTTGTAAGGAAATTAATCTAACTCTAAAATAATTTGAAACACTTTGACTAAATCTAGGCACATAAATTCTAATAAAAACTTGACATTGGTATAATACTTTCACTATAGGCACACACCTAAAACTAATTGGGAAATTTAAAGTCTCAATTAAACAAAAATAAGAGTGATGAGTAAAGAATTCAAGCCCAAGTTATAAGCAAGACTCTAATTTAAACTAGTCATTCTTAAGGTTATACTTGAAAAGAGAGTTTCAACCTTAGTTCAAGGAAAAAATTGAGTTGAGGCATACATAAATAGACCATTTAATAGATATAGGCAAAAGTATTATTCAAATCAAGAAAATAATTAGACCAAGTTTCACAATTCAAAGGTAATAGCTAAACACCCAAGAAAAAATTAAGAAAGACATAGGTGTAGACTGATCAATTTTGAATTTGAACTTTGTAAGGCAAATTCTAATTTTTTTTCTAAGAACTAGATTGCTTAAATAGTTAACATTATAGACCTAAATGGATGGCGTAATGATAACAATTTTATAACAAAGGTATACATCTAATTTGATAAAAAAATTATGAAAATAGTTTTCAAAACTCTGAGGGAAAAATTTTAGATGAAAAAAGAAGAGTAACGATGACCCATTTAAAAAATTAATACACACACAAATGTTTTGGAAATAAAATTATAAGGAAAAAGTGTGACACTAAAAGGATAAAATAACACCTCTTAGCCTAAATTGGTGTAAAACCATGTGATTGGTTTATGACTCATTTTTGAACAAACAAATAGTTTTTAGTCTCAAAACATACATGTAAATCAAATAAAATAGAGGTAGCACAAATTTCTCATCCTATTCCTATAACTAACATAGGTTTTCATATCTTTAACCAAATTTTCCACTAATATACCAATGCTCTTGAGGAATTAAGTGTTAATATAAAAATTTAAGTATAGGTGTAGGTAGATTATTTATTCCCCATCTTTTCCTCTCAAGAATAGGTGTATGGCACAAAATTAAAGTGAGGATCACTTGACATTTGGCAATAAATTCTATGGTAAGTGGAGTCTGGCTAAAATCTATAAGTTTCATGTGTACTATATGGTCTTGAGTGTGAATAACACAAGGGTGCAATCATGTAAATTAAATCCAAACTACTTGGCTTACTATATAAGTGTGTATTATGTTGCATATCGACTCTAACCATGTAATTCTTAGTGGAATCTGATGTCTAGCTCCCTTATGGCTTGGGTACCTATTGGGATGTTTAGGTTATTTGTTCACCACTATCCCATCTAATATTTTCCCCAATTCATATACCCTATCATAGAGTAGGGTTGGTACAATGTTGGGAGATGAAGCCCCAGGTCAACACACCCATAAATAACTCATAAGGAGGTGATGAAATCCCACCCACAATCCAAATGAATAAAATAAATAAATTAAAATAATGGAAATAGTTTAGAAATCTCTTTTAAATTACCCAAGTCACTCGAATCTTAGGGAGAGCATACATGGCATTCTTTCTGCATAACTTCACAAAAAATGATAATAAACCAAGCACTTTTGGACACTTGAGTTCCTCAAAAGGGATGGGGGGAGAGAATAAACTCTAAATTTTGTGTATGACAAAATCAAATAATCTAATTGAAGTAATTTGAAACTAGTCTAAAGAATAAACAAGAATCGAAAAAGCCCCTAAGATTTCTATTTAAAGATGTAGGTGGTTTTTACTAACACCAAATTGAAATGTGTTTGACATTTTTGGCCCCTTGGATATGTTTTCACTTGTATAATCTTGTAATATTCTAAAATACAAAATTTTAAGTTAATTTTAAAACACTTTAGCCAAATTTTAATGAGTTTTAACCTTTGTAAAATTTGGACATTACAAAATGAAAATTTGATTAAAAAGCACACAAACTTCTTCTTTCTTGTCTTAATTCCATACAAAAAGTTAGTAGATTCATTTTTTCTTTAATCCAAGGTGAAATTTTTTAATCTATCTCAAGAAATCACAAAAATTATCTCTCTTAAATGATATAATAGTTACAGTAAATTGTGAACTATGAATTTGTTCAAACATATAAAAATATAGAAAAGTAAAAACTTATAGTGGATAATTTGGTTATTTTAGAACAATTTCACAAATTTGTTCTAAAATTTCACATATCAGGTCTAATTTCAAAACTTAGGTCTATAATTTTTCAACCCTACAATTTCACGCATTTGACAAACAATTTTTCAACTCAGGAAAATAATTTTGCAATTTAGACAAATGATTTTGGAATTCTACAATTTTTCAAATCAGGCCTACAATTTCATAAGTGTGTCAAAACTTCAATAAAAACACAAAAATAGATAATTGATTTCATGAATTTATCATATGATTTCACTAGAAAGTGTCCTAAATTCACAAATAGTTAAGAAAATAATGAAAAACATAGAATACATATTTTTTTTGTAATTTAATTGGATGATTTCATAATTAAAATGATATTTTTGACATTAAACTCTATGATTTTATAATTAAACTCTAAGATTTCATAATTTTACATGAAACTAATAAAACCCCTTAAAACTGTATAATGAATTCATAATTTTTATTAACGATTTCACTATTTTTGGGCTCGATTTCATAGTTTCAGTCAATGATTTCATGGTTTACCTTACCAAATTTTTAGTTCCATAGTCATGAATTCATAAATTCAAAGTCATAAGCCAAACATGAAAAGGTTAGCAAAAAATTAATTTCTAAAATGAAATCTTCTTGGCTCCAAAAATCTCCCAAGATACTCCATTTATATTTTTGGGGTGCATGGTCCCATTGAGCATTCCATTAAATTATCACTAGGATTCCAAGAGAGGAGATTAATATTGCGTTAATATGATTAAAAATAAACTAAAAACAAATTAATAAACCTAACACCTAAATCTTAGACATTCAAGAAGCAAGAGAACAATAGAAGTAACTATTAATAGAAGACAAAACAACTATTATTTAACTTCCTTGAGAGAAAGAATCTTATTTAGCCATAGAGGAATGTTATTGATCATGTGATCAAAGAATATTTGGAAATGGTGCTCCTTGCATCATCTCTCCTTATCACCTTGGCAATGTTGGGCTAGCTTTGGCTTTAACCTGTCTTGGCTTGGCTCTCTCTCAATAAATGAGAATTATAACACTACAAAGAGGGTCTTTGAATTTATTTTTACATCATAACATTACACCAAAAGATATTTTTGAACAATGGGTGAAACCTTGTATTTATATCCTTCCAAACTAACTCTAATCCAAGTGCAGTTAGGTTAGAGTTAACCATAATTGATTTTAAACTAACCCTAATTGAGTCAAGGAGGGGGTAAGTAATTGATATTTGGGATAGAGATCCCATTTATTAAAAATGGCTCTCCATTTCAGAATTTAAGGCTTTAGGGGAGATGTTTTCAATTCTTTTACTTCTAGGATGACGAAATCATCATGACCTCGGTTTTATTGGAATTTAATTTTTTTTAAATCATTTCACTAATTATACATGGAAATTACACTTAAGTATTTAATTTAATTTTCTTATTTAATTCATTATGCTCAGTATTGTTTAACTTTAAGAATTGTTTAAGTGCCCCACTTAATGGTTCTAAAGGCCAAACTATCAATTTTCTAGGTCACAAGTTGATTTGAGATTAATCTATGAGAGGTTACTATTACATACATGATAATACCCCAAATAGGGATGCCTCAACATGATTTTGAGCATTAATGCTTCATGTGAAAAAGAATTTGGGAAATTTAATGATTCGTAGGCTTAATTTGAATTGTTTGGTAGAAATCAATCTGTTGTTTGGTTAGACCATAGTTGTGGCCAAAATACAGTGTCTACATTAGTTTTTATCTATCACATGAACTCATGAATATTTGGGTTCTTTCCCATAACAACATCTTGTCCTTTTGCATGAAATCTATATTTTTTCTATTTAAAAAAATCAAAGTGGAAGTTATGTGTTTCAAACTTGTGCTTTTCAAAACCCTATTGCATGTAATTTTTTAAAATACTAGACAAGGTTATTTATTTTCATTTATCATGAAATAGTGGTTTTAAGTTGTGAAATGTCGGTAATATATCATTTTTATCTTGCATGACATTGCATTAATGATGAAAAATATCAACATAATTTTCACATTAATATAATAAAAGAGAATATGGTTGATTTCATTTAGTGATTTGATGAATTTTGGGTATTTTAGTTTTTATATACATATGTGCATTCATGTGAAAGGTTTTGAGGTTTGTTGTGTTAATTTTGGCTAGATCTCTCCATGAAGTTTCATTAAAATCTTAGTAACATAATCATGATATGTTTTCTTGTTTATTGCATTGATATTTTTTAAACATCTATTGTGTTTTCATGAAAATAAGATATTTTGAGTAGATGTAATAAATGGTAATTGATATAAAGTTGATAGTTTTGGATGCTTGCATATTTAAAAAAAAGAAATTTGTCAAAAATTATCTCTATAGAAATGACTGCATTTAGTTGACATAATTAAATTTATCATTTCATGAAATGGTTCAAAATATTCTTTTGAAGTATGGAAATTGATATGATAGTTGGAAAATAGGAATGTTTGGAATAATTCAAACTTTGTCTATTTTTGCATTATTCTAAGATGTTTGGAAGGCCATAGAACTTATCTTTATTATCTTTAATAGTATGGAAATTTAATAGAATGGAAAATATAATCATTTAATTCTTGTATAAACATGTAGTAACATTTTTGTTTTAAGATGATTTTATGACTACAATAAAGTCTTAACATGAAATTTTTATTTGAATTTATTTAAAAATTATAAATTTTAGGGTGTACCCCATATTCTCAAATTTAAATAAGAATTTTTTGGGGAATATATAATGAATGACAAGGAAATGACACTCCTTCATGGAATAGTCATCATGAGAGACCTTTTCACAATTGGAAGGATGCCAAATAAATTCCTCATACACGTTTAAGAAAGTCAAACTTGAGATTGATGATGAATGTGGAGGTAAAAACATAGTTGAATTACCTATCATACCATTATAATATATAGAAAATCAGATAGATAAGGGAGCCCTTCTCACTGATCTTATCTCCATTAGTGATTCTGAGTAAATTATTATTAGATGTTGTTTATGTGTGAATCAATTGTTTATAGTTTTGTTTGAGATAATAATAATATTATTAATCATGGATATATATTTTTTTAAACTTATTTATATAGATGTAGTTTTTATATTACTTTAGCTTTGATGATATGTCATTTTTGACTTTGATTAGTTTTAGGTTTTAATAATGAAATTCAATATGTTCATGCAATATTATTTGATTAGATGGTTTATATGATTTCAATTTGATCATATGATATTTTGGGATAAATTCCATGTTTATGAATTATAATGTTTAATTTATTTAGACCATTTAACATTGGTATTTATTGATTATTTATTATATGCATTGTTAGATGATTGTCTAAATAATGTTTAACAATTCAAAAGCCCCCCATCCATTAGAGATTGTAAAGTTGGTCTATATTATTTGATTTAATCTTGTGGAATTATTTTTATTCCAAAATATAAAATTAAGTTGTAAAATTTATAAATTATAAATTCATTGAATTTTTAAATTCAATTAGCTTTATAACTATATGTAACTAAAGTTATAAAATAAAATTGGAATTCATGTTAAAAGATGATGCAAATCAATATTTTGGGCCTCAGGATGAGCCCATCATCAGGAGATGAAATAATAAAATTATTTGAAACAAAAGTCAATGAACCAAGGATAAAATTATTTGAACCAGAAACATTGAGTTGGATCAATTTTTAACATAGTTTCCAATTTTATTTTATAATTTTGAATGCATATTATGAATTCTCTTAACTAAAGTAAGTTGTCACTTAAATCATAACTATCTTAAGGAGAATTACTTTATAAGGAGACCGAGGACACAAAAAAAGATAAACACAAGTATGAAGAGTTCTTAAAATATAAAAACTTTCCATCTCTCTCTTATTATGTACAAGAATATTTGAAATCATAAAATCATTTATAGAAAGACCAAACAATGTCTTTCTTTAATGGTGAAGTAATCTCCTTGAATAACACATATATATCCAAGTTTATTGATTTATTCATAATTAATTATTTGAATATTATCAAGTATTAATGTTATTTATGATTTTAAATATGTAGTAATATGTGCATAAATTCATATAATTTACTTGAAAAATTATGAAAATCTCGCATTTTGTGACAAGTTATTAATCTATTAATTTGTACATTGATTTTATTTTGAGGATTCTAATTGTAATCAGATTTATTCCATTTCATTTCTCAATAAAGTTAATCTTTTTCATATCCATAATAATATTCCTTTCTAAAGACTCATACTTCTTTTACTTATCTATTTAGTTTAGATATTTTTTATGTTTTTAATTAGATTTTAATTTGTTTTCTTATAGTTATATTTATTTTCTTGTTCAGTTATTTTTCAAGTTAATCATTTTTATATTATTTTTTTATTCCTTTAAATTTTACTATACTTAATTATTGTTTTGTTTAAGTTTAATTCAATTTAAGTATTATTAAGTTTTTAATTGTTACTTATTTATTTCACATATTACTTTCTTAATTGTCATAGTTATATTTTGTTTGAGTCTTAGATTTGTCATTAAATTTTTGTTTAGCTTATTTTGTTTTCATGTTATTTCACAATAGTTTAGTTGTTTCTTTCATTACTTTGTTGTCTACTTCATTTATGTTTAATTATAAGCCTTGTTATACTTTCTTAGACTTAGTTTACATCTTATTTAAAGTATTTATAAACTAAATATTAGATATATTTATGTTATTAATTGTTAGTTGTTGATTATGTTAATATTTATTGTTGACTAATTTCTTGATTTCCACTTTCATTTATTTTTTTTATCTTTATGTTTTATGCATTAATTTTCATTTAATTTATTTTAATTGTTGTGGCATTGAAGTTGATAATAAATATATATTATTAATATAAGTGGATTAGAGATATTTCCTTTAATATATTACCTCTTTTATAGGCTTCAATTTATTGGATAGGTTAGATATATCTGTTAGATCTGATTCTAAATTTACAATAAAATAAGTATTTAATTTATTAAATATAAAGATGATAATTAAATTTTTATTTTTACAACTTATTGACAAAAAATATTAAAGACCCTCTCTACACATATTTGTATCAAAATTTTCTCCATGGATCCCCTATGGTTAAATTGGTATAATTCCATCTTGACCTCCATGATAGGTAAAAGGTTTGATTTGTTGATGTGACAATTTTCACCATCAATAAATTTGGAAACTATGATGGGGAGTTTCATAAATATCATATTTTCTTGTTTAATTTTTATTTATTTTAGTCCTTTCCCATGACCATTAGTGGTCCCCCTCCTATCATCCAATCTGAAGTTGATATTTTTGAGGATCAAGTAGATATTAATTATGATCTTGTTTATTTTTCTTGGTATAATATAGCTTATGATTTGCATCACATTATTGAGGTTATAGATTAATAATAATATAAATGAATATTAAAAATTAATTGGTGCACTAATTTTATCTATTAAACTCAATTTCATATTTAGGAACAAAATTACTCTATTCAGTGAGAAAGAGAAAAAACTTTGATTGTTAATCCTCAACCTATAACTTTATTTATTTTTGAGGCATTTCCTTTATATATTTTTATTTATCCTAATGTCCCTAATACACTTGAATGATAAATATATCCTAGTAAATTAGTATATCCTATTTAATATTTTAATGGAAGAATAAATAAATGATAGAGTTAGAGACCTTATTCCTGGTTTACAGAACAAGCTAAAATAATTATTGGAACATAAATAGATATTGAGAGGGGGGATTAATAAATATATTAATTAACTTATTCCTTTTCAAAAAAATTAAATTATATTGAAAATATATGTAGAGATCACAATCACACAAATAGACACAACACAAGATATAGCATGGAAAACCCATTGTGAAAAAAACCACCATGAGAATAGCTTATAAAAATTACCATTCTAATATAGCCTCATAATAAGTAATCTCATTGGTTAAATTTTTTAAGGGAACCAAACCTAAGGAGAAACTAATCTCATTATTTAATATCTTAAACTCTAAGGAAGCACCCACTCTGTAATCTAATCACTAACTCAGCGTGTCTGATGGTACCAAACTATATCTATAATAAAGCTATAAATCCAAACCAAAATGTTGATTCATAAGAGAATCCTATCCTCTATTCTATGTTATATATCTAATATAAAAAAATTCGTGCTATGAAAATAATCTCTTTGTGCCTTTCTCTACCCCTCTATCTTTGTGTCTAGATATGTCTCTATTTGACTCACTTCATCTCTCTCTCACTCTATTTCTCTATGTCTCTATATTTCCTATTTGACATAATTCAATAGCTTTAGTAACTTTGATTGTATTATATATGACATATATATAATCAATTGATCTAGGGTTCCACATCTTTGATGTGTTCACACTTGTTTACAAACACATCACACTCTATTTTAGACTCAATTTATTATCACTTGAATTGTAAGTTTTCCGCATCTAGAACTCATGCATCACCATCATGATTCTTGGTATCATTGCTATCTATAACATTTTTTTTACTCTAATTTTGATGCATAATCACATTTACATAGATTTATTAGTTTCATCGATCAATAACTCATTATCTATGTCATGATTCATGGCTTACTCACATGTTCCTACATATTCTTACATTTGATCATTAGAATAGACATATCTTTAAATATCGATAGTTTATCTTGTATTTGGTACCATGATTTGATGGCCTATATTCAAATAGATCAACTTTAAAATGTGTCCATTCGATCACATTTTGATAGGCTCATGCTATCCATCTAATATTTGTACGCTTCTAAACTTTAGCTTTGTCAAATTTAAAATGCATCCATTGATCTTCCTGATTCAAGATTTCACATGCCATTGGATCTTCATAATAGCTTGATATTTAATTCTATCTAGACATTAAACATTAATATCTTCATTCCATCTCATTGCTTTTTATGTCTTTGGTTCGCTTATGCTCTATCAATCTTCTTAAACTTTTTTAGTCTTTAACTCACCACTTTCTTGTTAAATGTTGAGAAATTAATCTCATCTAAGTCCACTCACTCTATTAGATATATTTTATATGATCATTCACTCACCATCAGATCTTCTAGCAAGCTTAATATTTATCTTTGTTTATCCCTTAATAATGTGACACTTGGCATTAACATGTGCCTTCTACACATTACTATCAATTCTTGATATTGAGATAGTTGGAATCTTTGTATTGCTCATTGATGATTTGACTTTAAAATACATTATTGATTTAATGTACAAGCTTCATGATTGTGACACTTATCACTAGTAGAGGTGCCTTTAAAAATTTGACTTTACTAAACTTTGTTGGATCTTCAACGTATGATTAAGTGATAGTCATTGATCAAGATTTAAACTTTAACTAGCTATCTTCATCTCTTTTCATCCTGGCATCTTGGAGCTAATGCACTTCATTGATCTGCTTGATACTTGTTTGAACTTTACCTTGAGCATATTTGTCTAAGTATGGGGACCATCTCAATTATTCTTGGAAGGCTAACTTTGCACTTTCATATCTTTTGCTTCGCTCAACTATTTGGTGTAAAATTTGGACCATATTAACTAGGCATGATAGTGAACAAACCCATATGCTCATTTTTTTTCAAAAACTCTCACACATACAAGATATAACGACATTAATCTGATCACTTATATTATTATTCCATAGAGCTATAAATGCCTTGAACTTACCTAGAAGACCAACTTTGATCTCGCATGATTCTTATTAAACTTAGTTGCATGACCTACAAATTAGTGCATATAATCTTCTTACTTAGGGGATTATATCCATATATCTATCTTCTCCTGAATAATTCATATGTGAATTATGTGGCATCATCAAATATCCTACTTATCTTTATGTTTCAACTTGAAAATTTGATTGTGTTAGAAAACACTATCAAAATATCCTAGAGCCATACTTTTCTTAAGCATATATTTTATCACATTACATTGTATGACCTAAGATTTAGCACATAGAAACTAGGAACAAAAATGAAAAAACACATATGATCATTTTGTATTGAAGCCTCCACATACACAAATGCTGACATCATCAATATGCTTACTTGGCTCTATTGAACCCTTCTATAAATTTGGCTAGGCATAGAAACTTAGTGGATTTTGTCCAAGTAGCCAACTTTGCATCCCCATATTTTTAATTACACTTCAACACATGTATTTAAATTTGGCACAAAATAACTATGGATTAATATGATCATAAAAATGTGACCATATCCACCATACTTGTTCACATGTGGAAATGATGACATCATCAAAATACCTTCTCATCTTTTCCTATCATAGACCCAAAGTGTCTAGATGATCAATATGAAGAACCAAATGAACTCCAATCATGAACACAAGAATTCCAATCATTATTGACCTATGATAGGATCCTTTGTATGTCCTATAATCACCATATTAACTCATTTATGACAAACTAAATGTTTTGATATTCTAATAGTTTGCTCCTTCTCTAGCATTGCTTACATTGGCTTTTGATGAGTATGAATTGAATTTATTCATACCATACTTAATCCCCCTTAGGAAATGGTACATTTGATTGACACTCAACTTGTACATTTGATCTACTTCTTTAATATTTTCACTTTTTCTCCAAACTTTTTTAGAGAGGATTTGCTCTTTTTCTCCCACAGAGAGCATTGACACTTTTTCTCCTCCTTTCACATCAATGGCAAAGGGACTCTTTTTGACTATTTATCCAAATGTTTCTTCCCATTTATCAAATAAAGGAGTTTATCTAATAATATACAACCATCAACTCATTATAAATTTTCAAAATTATGCATACTTAAGTTACCTTTTCTATCTTCTTCTATGGATTAATAAATCTTCTATGAGACACCCCCTAAACTCATGCCCTGTCACTAGGATCTAGTGATGTGATGTAAGAGCCATCACTCCCAAATTTTGTTTTAGATACTCAAATTATTCCTTTTGAAGAGGTTTGGTGAATATGTCTAAAATTTGGTCCTTAGTTGGTCCATATTCCATTGTGACCTCTTGATTTGCAGCCCTCTTTCCAAAAAAGTGATACTTGATTGATATGTTCTTGGTTCTAGAATGCATCACTATATTATTTGATAAATTAATATAAGTTGAATTATCAAAAAGAATAGAGATAGGTGAATTATAGTCTACCTTGATGTATTTTAGTTTTTGCTTCATTCACAAGACCTTAGTGCAACATGCCACTGTTGCTACATATTTTACTTCTGATGTATAAAGAGTAATTAACTCTTTATTTTTGCTTAGCTATGAAATAATTATATTTCCAAAGAAAAATACACCACCAATAGTGCTTATACCATCCACACTTACTACCTAATCAACATTTGTATATGTTGTCAAAGTGAAATCTTCACTTGTAGGGTACCATAGGCCATAGTGATTTTCGCTCTTGATGTATCTAAAGATCATTTTCACTACATTGACTTGTGACTCTTTAGGAGCAACTTGAAATATTGTAATCATGCACACTTCTTACATGATATCTAACCTTGATGTAGTTAGGTATAACAAGCTACCTATCATTGATCTATATATTATCTTATTTACATCAAAGGACTCATCCTCTTTGTTCAACTTGCATCCATTTATCATGGGAGTAATAATTGGTTTGCTATCTTCCATTTCAAAGTTATTGAGTATTTCCTTTGCATACTTAGTTTGGGATATAAATATCCCTTCATTAGTTTGTACTATTTATAGAGCAAGGAAGAAGGAAAGTTCTCCTAGTATAGACATATCAAACTCAATTTGAATTTGTGTAGCAAATTCTTTGCACATTTTGTTATTTATACCAACAAGGATGATGTAATCTATACAAACAATAAAAATTGACCTATGATCACCTTCTAATTTGAAGTATAGATTATTTTCTACACCACCTTTATTGAAACCTTATTGTTTTAGGTACTAGCCCCATCTTGAATACCATGCTCTAGGTTCTTTTTTTAGACTATACAATGCTTTCTTCAGTCTGTACACATAATCATCTTCCTCTAAAAATTGAAAACCTTTAGGTTGTTTTATGTAAACTTCTTCTTCTAGGTTCCCATTCAAGAAAGTATACTTGACATCCATTTGATAGAATTTGAGCTTATTATAAATAAAGAATATTAGAAACATTATTATAACTTCCAATATAGAAACTAGAGCAAATGTTTCCTCAAAATCTATGCCCTTAACTTGTGCATATCCCTTTCACACCAATCTTGCTTTATTCCTTATGACAGCTCCATTCTCATTAAGCTTGTTTCTATAGACCCATTTTGTACCTATCACATTCTTATTTGAAGGTCTTTGGACTAATTTCCATGTTTTTTCCTTTATATTTAGCTTAGTTATTCTTCCATGGCTTTTAGACAATTTCCATCCTTGTTAGATTCAATATAGCTCTTAGGATCAATTTTAGATATTAAAGTAAAACTTACTTGTTCCTTGTTTATTGTAGCTCTTCTCCTTATCTAAACTCCATTATTAATAACAATTATCTACTCTTTAGGATGTTTCCTTTGAAAAAATCTTGGAGGTGACTTTTCATTCATTTCCTCAGCAATAATAATTTTCTTATCTACTTCTTCAAGATCTGATTCTTCAATACTAATTTCCTTATTAGGTTCAACATGTTTCAATCCTTATTTAACCTTGACATTGATTCTCTCTATAATATTGTGTAGTATTTTATTATAACATACATAATATTTTATTTGAGTGGAATAACCAAGAAATATTACTTCATCACATCTTGACTCAAAGTTTCCCAAATTTTCCTCTTTTATCCTTATCTAGCATTTGCTTCCAAACATTTTGAAGTACTTAACATAAGTAGGCTTTCCATAACATAGCTTATAGGGAGTTTTGTCACTATTTAACCTCAGTTAAAATTTGTCCAAGATGTATACTATTTATTGGACTACTTCTCTCCAATATCCATCAAGTAACTTGGCCTCTTTTAGCATTGTTCTAGCCATCTCCTTGACTATCATGCTCTTTCTCTCAACAAATTTGTTCTGCTATCATGTCTTACTTCAAAGTAATTAATTTTGATCCCATGCTTCTCATAATACTCTATGAACTTGTTTGATGTGAATTCTCCACCTTTATTAGATCTTAAGAATTTTATCTTTCATCTAATCTCATTCTCCACCATGGCTCTAAATATCTTGAATCTCTTAAATGCTTTTGACTTGTCCTTAAAAAAGGTTACCCATGTTATTATTGAGTAATAATGCATAAATAACTTAAATTATCTCTCTCCTTTAGATCATCTTGTCTTAGTATGACCAAAAAGATTAGTATAGACTAATTCTAGAGGCTTTCTAGTTGCATACTCCTTTGTTTGAAATTTGACCCTTATTTGCTTGCTTATTTAACATTCCTTGCAAGTAATGTCTCTAGGTTTGGTTATCATGGGCATGTGTCTTACACACTTATTTGAGATCACTTTTAATATGATATAAAAATTGACATGACCCATTATTATATGCCATACCCAACTCTCATCAATCTTTTTTATCAGGTATTTATTACCATTCACTTCAACAAGATTATAAATGTTGATTTCAGTCCTTTTACCTTAAGAAACTAGTCTTCCAAATCTCTTTAGCTTGAAGATTTGTATATTAAATGTGATATTATATCCATTTTCATACATTTTAATGACACTTAGTATATTATGCTTCAATCATTCAACATAAAGGGAATCATGTGTAGGTAGTTTTCCATGTATGTTCAAAGTTTCTTTACCTTTGATTTTTATTAGTGTGTTATCTCCCAAGCTGATAGATCATTATTTATATTTTATAAATTTGGTGAACTTGATATTTTTACTAGTCATATGCTTTGAGCAACCACTATCTACCACCTATAAGTTCTACTCCTTGGCATGGAGTGTAGTTTGGGAAATTATGGATTGATTTTTCACTATTCACACATCCTTGGGTTTCTTATTTGGTTTCTTTTCAAAAACTTATGAACGTTTGTTCACACTAGGAGGCATGCCTTTCTTTATATTTTGTAATTTTGATCTTATAAATCTAGTTCTACATTGTTTAGCTATGTGACCAAAGTTATTATAATTATAACATATTACTTGTGTATGTAACAAAGGAGATAATGAGTTTCTACTTACAAAATTTATTCTCCCTTTAAGTATAACTCTACAATAAATAAACCTATGAAAAAATTGATCAAAGGTATAATAATATCCATAGAAATATGAGGAATACCTAGTCATAGCATTTTTTGGTGCCACATGAGGAGCTCTTCTAAACTATGGCTTCTTCAAGTCTCTCACTTTTATGTATCCATCTGAATCATCTACCTTTGTCTTCTTCTCTTTAAACTTCTTTGTAGATTATGATTTCTTTACCTCAGTAGTACTTGTGTATGTCTTTGTTTCCTTACAAGATTTATCTTTATTTTCTCCTTCTACTTTGAAGTTGTCATATAGGCTAGTAGATGTACTTGTTATGGAACATTTTTCTTTTTCATAACCAATACCTGATCTCTCTTTTGAAGGCTTTTGAGAGTTGATCAATTCATCAAGAATGTTTGATCCTCCTATAAAATTCAAACCCTTATCTAGTTGTCATTTAGTTTTCTCAAGATCTTTTCTCAAAGCCACTATCTATGATTCTAACTTCATGCACTCATCAGATTTAGATTGTATTTCAAGTTTGACTACATATTATATTATTTTAGCCTCTTCAACTTGTGCCTTTAGGATAACCACCATTTGATCAGATTTCTCAAAACTTTGGATATTTTCTTAATTTAATTTTATCCAAGATTCTTCTATATTGAGCTCTCTTTTGTTATCTTGTCAATATCCTCTAAATCATATATGTGTTCACACTTTAGATCCACTTCTCTTTCTTGTTATTCATCTAAATATTCAACTTCTTTTTGATCCATAAAAGTTGATCGTATTGTAATGAATAGGATTTCATTTTCCTTAGCCACAAAAGCATAGTCATGATCATCATTATAACTATCACTATCATCCATTGAATCACTATCTTTTTTTGAAAATAGGCCTTTCTTATTTTTGAAGAGGTTTTTCTTGGGATAGTAGGATTTCATATTTTTCTACTCTCTAATTACTCAGATGTATGATTTTTATTATAAGGACATTTATTATTAAAATTTATTACTTTTACATAGTTAAAATATTTAAAGGGTTACTTACCTCTATATTTTCTAGACCCTCTCTTTAATATTCTAACAAAGTTAGCTTCTTCTTCTTCAGTCTCCTCAGATATGGATGTAGGTGCTTCTACCTTTATTGGTTTAGATGATTTGAATGCAAATTATCTCTTGAAATGGTTTTCTTCTCCCATTCTCATTTCATAGATAGTGAAGGTTTTATATAGCTCATGAACAATGAGTTTATCTATATCTCTTGCTTCCTCTATTTTAGAGATTTTAGAATCATATCTTGATGGTAAAGATTTTAGACCTTTTTGACAATGATTGATTCTTTCATTTCTTATCCAAGGCATATTATTTAATTGGCTATTTCATATACCTTGAGGAGGTAGTCTATAATATTCTCTTCATCATTCATTTTAAGGCTTTCAAACTTGCCTTTGTAAGTTTGTAGCTTGGTTTGCTTTACCTTGTCATCTCTTTCATAGATGATCTTAAGTTTGTTCCATATATATTATGAATTATATTAATGCATCAATTTTTCAAACTCTAATCTCGAAATTCCATAAAAAATATCATTATTTACCTTGGCATTGATCTCATATGCATTTTTAGTAGCATGATCAATAGGAGTTATAATAGGGGATGTATATACATTTACCATAAACATACATATATATCAAAACCTAATGAAGATAGATATGCTTACATTATTATGCTCTAAAATGGATAATTTTATCCATAAAAAAGAGGTGACTTATTTGATGAAGATCCTTCTTGACTAGCCATTTGTGTTCACTATTCCAAGATCTATCTGAGCTAATTAAAATTTTTCCAGGGAACCATGGATTTGATAACAATTGTTATAACACAACTAGATATTGAGAGGGGGCTGAATAAATATATTAATTAACTTATTCCTTTTGAAAAAAAATTAAATCAAATTAAAACTATATTCAAAGATCACAATCACACAAATACACATAACATAAGATATACAATGGAAAACCCAATATGGGAAAAACCACCATGAGAATAGATAATATAAACTACCATTCTAATCCATCCTCATAATTAGGAACATCACTAGTTACAATGTTTAATGGAACCAACCCCAAGGAGACAGCAATCCCATGGTTTAAGAGCTTCAACTCTAAGGAAGCACCCATTCCCTAATCTAAGCACCAACTTAGCTTATGTGATGGCACCAACCTATCATATCTATAATAGAGCTACAACTCCAAACCATAATGTTGATTCATAAAATAATATAATCCTCTATTATATATTACAAGTTTTATCTAAAATTATTCATTCTCTACACATAATCTCTTTGTGCCTTTCTTTGTCCCTCTGTCTCTATGTCTAGATATGTCTCTATTCGACACACTTCATCTCTCTCTCACTCTGCTCCTTTATGTCTCTATATTTATTATTTAACATAATTCAATAGCTTTAGTATATTTTACTATAAAATATATGACATATATATAATCCATAAATCTAGGGTTCCATATCTTCACTGTGTTTGCACATATTTACAAACACATCACATACTATTCTAAACTTAGTTCATTATCACTTGAACTATAAGTTTATTGCATCTAGAACTGATACATCACCACCATGATTATTAGTCTCATTAATATATATAGATAGTTTTGAAATATATTTTTGATGCACATGCACATTTACAAATATTGATTGATTACATTGATTAATCACATTATCTATGTCATGTTTCATGGCTTACTTGTATGTTCTTACATCTGATTGTTAGACTGAACATATATTTAAATATCAATAGTTGATTTTTTTTTGGTGCCATAATTAAATGGTCTATATTTAAATATTTCAACTTAAAAATGCATCAATTTGATCATATTCTGATAGGCTCATGTTATCCATCTGATCTTTGTACACTTCTAAACTTTAGATTTTTGAACTATAAAATGCATCCATTGATCTTCCTGATATAATCTTCCATGTGACATTATATCTTCATAATATCTCAATATTTACTTCTATTTATACATTAAACATGTATCCCTTAATTCTATCTCATTGCTTCCTAACTCTTTAGATCACTTATACTTTGTAGATCTTCTTAAACTTGCTTAGTCTTTAAATCACCATTGTCTCATTAAATGTCAAGCACTTAATCTCATCTAAGACTACTCATTATATTATATCACCTTTATATGATCATTTGATCACCATCAGATCTTTTGATAATATCAATCTTTATCTCTACTTATCCTTTGATAATGTGACACTTGGCATTAACACATGCCTTCTACACATTATTGCTAGTTCCATGTATTGAGATATTTGACATCCTTCCATCGCTCATTAATGATTTAAATTTAAACTAAATCATTAATTTACTTTTCAAGCTTCATGATTATGACATTTATCACTAGTGAAGGTGATTTTGATAATTTGACTTGCTATGCTTTATTGGATCTTTAATGTATGATTAAGTGATAACCATTGATCAAGCTTTAAACTTCAACCACCTATTTTCATCTCATTTCATCCTAGCATGTTGGATCCAATGCACTCTATTTATCTCTTTGAGATGTGTTTAAACTTTACCTTGAGTTGATTTGTTTGAGTATGGGGACCATCTCAATTATGCCTAGAAGGCTAACTTTTCACCTTCATATATTTTGCTTTGCTCAACCACTTGCTCTAAAATTTGGACCATATAAACTAAGTATGATAGTGAACAAACCCATATGCTCATTTCTTCCTAATATATCACATGTGTGAGATATAGTTCCATCAATATACTCACTTAGATTATTCTACCATGGAGCTAGAAATGTTTCAAACTTGCTTTGAAGGCCAACTTTGATCTCACATAACTCTTGTTGCACTTAGTCGCATGACTTATAAATTAGCATATATGATCCTCTTACTTAGAGGATTCCATCTATATATACATCTACTCCTAAATCCTTCATATGTGTAATATTTGGCATCATCAAAGTGATTATTTATCTTTATCTTACAACCTACAAATTTGATTGTATTGGAAAACATTGTCAAAACGTTTTCGAGCCATACTTTTCTCAAGCATATCTTTTGTCGCACTACATTGCATGACCTAAGATTTAGCATGTATAAAATAGGCACAATAATGAATAAACCCATATGACCATTTTGTCTTGATACCTCCATATGTGCGAATGATGTCCTCATTAATATGCTTACTTGGATTTGTTGAACCCTTTTTCAAATTTGGCTAAGTATAGAAACTTAGTGGATTTTGTCCAAGTATCTAACTTTGCATCCCTATATTTTTAATTGTACTTCATTATATGTCTTCAAATATGGCACATAAAAACTAGGGACTAATTTTATCACAACCATGTGACCAACTCCCCCATACTCATTTGCATGTGGAAATGGTGATGTTAGTAAAATGCCTTGTCATATTTTCTTGTCATAGACCCAAAGTGTCTAGATGATCAATAAGAAGAACTAGATGAACTCTAATCATATACACAAGAATTCCAATCATTCTTAAGCTCTGATAGGATCCTTTACATATCCTATAATTACCATATGAAGTCTTAAACATTAATGCCATGCTCATAATTTCCATTTTAACATCAATGATAATCATATTTCTAACAATAATTGATAATGAAATAGATTTTGATGTAGATAATGACCAACAAAGCTATAAATCCTTAGATTCATGGGAATTTAATTAATATTGATACCTATTATCATAATTTACCCTCATTTAATAGAATTAATATCACAAAATTTTAAATAAATCATGGTGATTCTTGGGAGGATCATTTAGACACCTTTAATTTGATTTGTGTTAGTCTTGGAATTATCAATGAAAATTTCTCTTATAGTGTTTTCCAAATTTGTAGAAGGTAAAACATATTAATACTTTATTAGTATTCCTACTAGGGTGATTATTAGTTGGAAAGATATATAAGATTGATTATATCTTTTTTTTGAAAGCCTAAATAATATTTAGAGCCAGTCAATGAACATGTAAATATTTATATTGATCTAAGGGAGATGGTTGATCATTTATTTCTATATTTACTAAGTTTCATCAAAAAATTCTTCATGATGTTAGAACATCCAAATCATTATCTAGATTAAAGTTTTATAGTGCATTGGATATGAAATATAAAATGAATTTATAAGATAAGGACATAGTAGAATATGATTCCAGTATTAATTTATATATAAAATATAAAAGGAAGTTAAAATGTATAGGATTTAAAGATATAGATTCTACTAGTTAAACTTATGATAATGCAAAAATAAGGTCATTCATTATCTTGGAAATCACATAGTCACCATCAAATGACAATTGAATGATAAAAATTCTACATTTGCAAAAACTTATAACTGTTAAAAAGGTAAAAATGAAGAAAATTCTCATTATTGACATGCTTTTGAATTAGATCATTACCCTAATGGATGTATAAATATTCAAAAGTTTAAAATATTTATTCATAGGAAGAATACCATTACCATTAACTTGGATGATAATATAAGCATGTGTGGTTTTGATGAGTCTTTAGATAACATTGAGACTGATAATGATTATATTGTTTAATTAAAGTAAATCTATTAAAATTTTTCCTCAAATGATAGTTCAAATACAACTAATAATCAAACATATTATTCCAAACATTTAATGTAAGTCAAAGGTAAAGGTATTCATAATAATATTTCTATAGATAGTTCTACTATAAATTATCAGTAACCTAACCCTTTGTCTACTAGATTTAATAATACACAATATCTTCACTATAATCCAAAATATTATACTTATATTTGTCATTATGATGTTTATGATTATAACATTTTTGATGATTTGGATACCATTATAGTTTTTTTATTTAATAAAAGCTATTGGTCCTAGACATATTAATAAAATTAATGATGCTATCAAAAATCTAAATCCCAAAAATGTAGTAGGATATCAATAAAAATCTAGCAATAATGGACTTAATTCTATTTTTTCTTATTATAATGATCTTCCAACTGATTACATTCCATAATTTTATGTTTCTATTAAGATTAATGATAATTTGATCCATAATTTTATTATCAATATGATATATTCTAAGGGAATTATTCTTAATTTTAACATTGACCAAATAGGCATATCCTATCAAACTGATAAAATGAAACTAGTTTGTACTCATGCCAAACTAAGAGTTATGGTATGTTTGATGACATTGTTATCAAAATATCTCGAGATAAAGAATCAAGTGTATTTAAAATGCACAATTTTATATATACCTACTAACTATGCTATGTTTTTAGGTAGACATTTATCAAATGTAATTTGTGATTTCTATGGAAGTGTTATATGTACTCATGTGACCACAAGATCAATCCTTCAAACCATTACCATAACATTTGAGACATTGTATACCAAATACAAAATAAATAACTATGCAAAATAGTCTCCATATTATGTTATCTAAAAATAAAATATAAATTATATAGCTTTATCTTCTTACAACCTAGGAGAAGCACAAAGAGTGCATATTTAATATGCTATTGAGTTAATTTTAGAACAATCACTTGGTTATTGTTATCAACAAAATTTAGGGAATTATCTAAATTGGTGCCTAAACAAATATTTTTAGTGAACACATATAAAATAATCTAAATAACTATAATAAAACTCAAAATCAATCTTAACTCTGAGTGAGTGTGAACTCTCACTCCAACACCCTCCCTTAAGCAAAAATTAGGGAGTGAGAATACAAAAGGAAAATAGATTAAATTGGTACCAAGAACTAGGCTTGATCAGGTACCCATGTAAAAAACCATAGTGAAATAAAACTTTCCCTATGGTAACTAATCCATCTTAAAAAAATACATGGATGTTTATTCACTATAAATAATAAGTTAAATAGGAATTGGTATGTTGTACAAGGTTTGATTGATAAATAATTGATCACAAAACTGCAGAAAAAATTCACCATGGTTGAAATGTATCACCATAAGTTACCTTTAAACTATTATAACCATAACAAATGTCAAGAAAAGAACTTATGTTTCAGGCATTCTAATAATCATGACTCAAAATATATACGTAATTCTATAGTAGGTGCACTTGACATTGTGAATCCCATCGAACAAAAGATGCACTCAATCAACTTCTTCCAAAACCAATGTAGTAGACCAAAGACTAGGAAGGATCAAGACACCTTAGTCATCATGTTCACACTACCCTCATAATGCCTAAGTGGGTGTAGTGACTCAGAAAACTATATGAATGGGATAATTCTACTACTCAAATACTATAATTTTGACACTAGGCTACATCATACTAGATACTCTTTAGAAGGACATAAAAATCCACAACAAATCTGAAGGATACATTCAACATAAAATATACATATATAAATCTCTCAAGAATATGTATCTAGTGGTGATGGGATAGTCAACAACTGAATAATAAAGTGCTTAGAATGTAATATATATATATATATATATATATATATATATATATATATATATATATATATATATAGACACACACACACACACACACACACACACACACACACACACTCCATGACTCTCACTATGACTACAAGTAAAGGTCCCATACAATAAAAACATCACCAAACAATGTAAAAAGGTTGATAATACAATCATGTTATAGTATATGGTAACTATGACATTAGATTTATAGGATCCAAAACAAATCTACTTAAAATATCTCATATAACAAAGGATTATAAAAAGGTAGGTGGAGTAATGTATAGTAAAAGAAGCTTAGTGGTGGAGTAACCTTACCTTTAAATTCCTCTAAAATAATGTTGTTGATGATACCAAGAACAATCTAAAATCCACCCCAAATGAGCATGAATGGTGGATGAAGATGCCTTTATATGAATAGGTACAAATTATATTACAAATGAATGTGAGGGAACATCTAATGAAGTGTCATGTTGATCATATCTAGCCATTATACTCTTAGGTTTCTCAAAAATGAGTGAAGGTCTAGAAGAACCCATTTATAGCTCACTATCCTCATGAAGAGTGAAGAAAATAAAGGATGGAGATCTATTAAAATACCCTAATGAAGATGAAACACCTACATCATAACCAATTCCATGCCAATAAATACACATAATAGCTAGATAGGTGTAGAAATACCCTATAGGTGCTTACCAATTCACACAATTTGAGTAGTGTGACCTATGGAATGAAACATGTGAGAGAAAAAAGTAGTGGTATTCTTATCAAAATAAGAAGGCATATATGTAGGTATAACTAGATTTGGATGTGTAGAGTGTGAAATAATAGTACGCCTAGACTTATAATGTTAAACAAGAGAAGCAACATGAATAATGGGTTGCTTGGGATATGGTAGATCACACTATAAAAGTGCATCAAGGGGATGTGTACCAAATTCAATAACTTACATGGTGGAATAAGAACATGGGAATGAGAGTCCAATATATTATTCTAATGTTGTGTACCAACATATTTATTCTATAGAGAATATATGAGGGCATATTTTCCATGAATCAAGGAACATAAAAATTAATTCTATTTCATTAGTTTTCTATGTGCTTTTTAAAGTGATAGGAAATAAGCCATAGGATCAATTGGTTACATAGGGTATGGTAGGTTAATATAAATAGTCACACCATAATCATAAATATTATCAACAATCACAAAATTATAATGTGCATTAGTGTGTGGAGGAGTCATATATACCTCATCCAAATGACCACTAATAAATAAATGTGCAGTATGAAGAGGTGTTGCAAGTGTCATATCCTCAATAAATGAGCCCTCACTAAAAAATAAAGGAGGATAAGAACCAATAGAAGGAAGATTAGATGACAAATATTACTCATTCATATCACCATTAAAAATTACATCCTCATAAATAGGAGAAGATGGTGGAAAAACAACAACAATGTCACCTACATAAAAATCCTCACTAAAAGAGGGAGGAGAAGGTAAAATATCAATGGGAGGTGAATTGACCTCTCCAAATAATGTTGAAATAATGTTTGAGGCTTCCATCGGTGACATGGCATGTACAATGTGAGAATTCAAACCATCTAAAACATTGATTAAAATGAAACAAATGCCTCATTTTTTAAGGATGAAAGCTAAAAATATACTCATCATCTATAAAGGTAGAAAGGTCATCAAAGATAAATGTCCACAAGACTTTCATCTACAAGTTAATATGCATTTTGGTTTTCCATGTGGAGAACTTAGAATAAATGAGGGGTTTAAACATACAAGAATTCGTACCTAATGACAATGGAAAATGGCTAAAGAGGTATGTCATGATCAACAAAAAATGTATATATGAATATATTAGTGTAATATGTGTGATTAAGGAGTAAGAACATGTTTGTATTACCATTGTGGTGGTCTGACCTCCTGCTAGACTAGAGATCACCATATTTGAATAACAAGATAAAAGTCATAAGTTAGAATAATAATTGTGCCCCTAAATGTTTCTACTAAAAACTTAAGTGGCCAAAATTACAATAAAATCTTCTTTTATAATTGTTCCCAATACTCTTAAAATGGATCCCCACTTTAATACAATTCATCTCCACTTAACTTTTCCACAAGTTTAAAAGGATTATCACTTTATTATGGTTCCCTATTTTTAAATTTCCACCATTTTTAAAAAAAATTACTCCCTCATTTATATTAAACACCAACACTTATACAATATATAGTCCCCTCTTTAAAATTAAAAAAAATGTTTGAGGCTTGAAACCTTTGACCTAATGGTCTTAAGGGTTTTTGTAAAAAAAAAATTCCACTTCACATATGAAGGGATTGATATCTCATTACATACAAATCAATATTTATGTTTTAAATTAAAAATATATATTTAAATATATATATATATATATATATATATATATATAACCTTTTATATTAATGGGTAGATTATAGAGGTACCATGGCCAACTATATTATCTAATAATAATGTGAATTTATATACTGATGCCCCAAATAAATATGTTACTAAAGTGGATAACCATGATGAACACTAAAATTAGAGGGTTTGATAGGGTTTTCATGATAGAGGCACCACAAAGCCATAAAATTAAAATTTGAGGTTATATATAGATGAGAATGACAAATAGAATGGAAGGAGGTCATGGATGATGGCATGTACAAAGAGATAGACAAATGGGAATGTGAATGAGAAGAAAAAATATATTTATCTAGCTTTCCCAAAAAGGTGATTCAATGGTGTTCTATAATAAAAAATTGAGTGGAGTTTATGTGAATACAATGGTGGGAGGGATTCAATTTTGATAAGTTTCTTTGAAATTCTAATAGGAGAGTCATAGATGTTGAATTATTGAGTTTAGTTTATGTTTAGAGTTGAGTTTGATCTGGCTATGTTTGTAACTTACATGCCCAAGCCAAAATAGTTGATCATTGAGATGAGATAGGGGATCTATGTTACATATAGATCATGAAAAAAAAATTCAATGTCACATGAGTTTCATTGTTTATTCATATAGAGGAAAGAAGTTTATCTAGATTGGGATAAGCACATAAAGACTTACCATAGTCTTTACTAAAATAATAAGTTATATGATGAGATGATCTTGTACCTAGATTTGGAACAAATCACCAATATTTGGTTATATAAATAATAAGGAGATATGTAAATAGCAAAATGATCTCACCAAGTATATTCAATATTGAGATGAACCCAATCAACCCAACTCACATGAATCATGATCAAGGTTTAAATGTAGAGAAAACTCACCTTATTATAAAATGCAAAGTTTAAATCAATTTTTAAAGAGGAAAAAATATGAATGCAAAGTAGATTCAAGTTTGAAATGTATCTAACCCAAATCCTCTAAGAAAAAACTATAAATTAATGATATACTTGATGTAAATAATACTCAGTGAATATGTCAAAAGATAAACCCTAATGAAATATTGCAATATAATGTGTATGACTGGAGCCAAACACATGTAGTGAATATTAGAAACTATTTGATAGTGGAGATTAGTTATATGGTTAGGCATCAAAAATCTTAAAATGTAGAATTCACCAAATGAATGTTATGACCAATTGTCAAAGCAAGGTAAGGTATGATGTACTATCACTTGCCAAAGATATGAGAGTACAATAGAGGGCCATATGACCAACATTATAGTTTGCAACTAATCTAATGTAATACTTATCATTGTAATTAAAACATGAATATGATGAAAATACCTAGAATATGTACTTCCCAAAATATATATCAACACAAAAATCTAAGTATTGGTTTCATGGAGAATCTTTGATACCATGTCAAAGTGATATATGTAATCACATGACTACAAGGTCACTCTTTCACACCATTAACATAGTGTTTGAGACCTTATAGACAAAATACACAATAAATAATTATTCCTGGTAGTATCCATATTATTACATATCAAAATGAATATACAATCCATAGTTATCTCTTCTTATAACCTAGGATAAACACAAGGAGTGCCTAATAAATAGGCTATTGATTTGGTTTCATAATAATTGCTTGATTATTGGGATCAACCCAAATATAATTAATTGTCTAAATAAGTGCACAAAAAATAATATTTATGCACACATAAAAAACAATCAGTGAACTATAACAAAACTCAAAAATAATCTTATCTATGTGAGTGAATGTGAAATCTCACTCAAACACTTTCATAGGTAAGTTTACAACATGGGTTATTATTGTAAATGAGATTGCATTTATGCATAGGGAGGAATGGAATAGTAATATTATAGAATCCATGTTGACCATTCTTTATTATGTTGAAATAAGAATTGGTACTTATGATTTGATAATATTGGATGAACATGATTAGTAAAAAATAAGGATTGTTTGTAGAGACACCATCTATTCTTTGTACATTAATGGATCTTTTTCACATATTATTAATGGTGATGGAATTGTTTTGATTTCTACTATTGGTAATTTTATTTTTATGCTTGTAAATTTTTGTTTGTTAACACAAACAACATAGATGAATTTGAGTCTTTGTGTTTAGGTATTTAAAAATCCATAGAGTTAACTATCAAATAGTTAGAGGTTTTTAGAGATTATAGATTGACTATTAGACAAGTTAGGAAAATATATAAAAATAAATTAGACTCATCACCATAGATATACGACTTAAAAAAATTGGTTAATTATTGAGAATTTTGAAGCATTTAATATCACACCTATACTTAGATTATCAAATTATCATGATAATAATCTTGTCATTTCTTCTTCTAATCTAACCTTAAGTGATAGCGGGCCAAGTATAAATTATTATTTTCTTAATATTTTTAGACCTAAACTGGACGATGTTAAAGCCAATTGGTCTATTTTTTATTTTGATTAATATATTGATTCATTTTTAAAAGATAATTTTTTGATTTTGATGATTATATGCTAAATTATGGTGATTATGCGTAGTTGTGTAGACACATAATTAAAATTTAATCTATAATTATGCACTTCTAAGCACACTTTTACACACCTAGTGACCTATCTTAGCATGTCTTTGATCACTTTCAACCACCTTAGGTGTGTAAGAATCACTCTTCTAAACTAATAAATGAATCCTGAATGTATTCCTCTCTATTCCTATCAACCTTAGAAATATTTTAACACATGATTAACTCTCAACATGATCAATTTACCTATTGGATTATAATTCCATAGGGGACTTTAATGAACCACTCTATTATATTTGGCCTCTCTCTTGTCTTCTCACCAAATAGCAATTAATTTACAAAATCAAAATTTATGAAAAGGTTAGCCTATGTCCCTAATAAGCCCTATTTGAAGGAGTTTCAAATATATGACTATATGAGCACATTCAAAACCTTTTTTTATTAAAGAAGATTTCACATTGAAAATCACTAAGATCATAATTACACACTATAGTAAATTACCTATTTCTCCCAATTATGATTTCATACAACCATAGTAGCCCAAATATCAAGTTTGAATACATACTCTAGGTCACAAGTCATGGTTAAGTAACTTAATCACATAAGTATTGAAATAACATATATCATATTGCACTAGTTATTCCCACACCACCATATCATGGGAGAGATACATGAAGTTTAATACCTCTTTAGATTATTGATATATAGGTAATTTTCAATACATGAGGTGTTGAGGTCTTACCCAACATCAACTACTGACCCCTTTTTACCCTTCGATTTGCATTGGACTTCACATGCCAAATAACTAGGTTTTTAAAGGAAAATTAGTCATATAGTGGTCTTCATAAGTGTTTGAAAGCTCTAACACTAGATAAAAATTCTATATATGAATATATAAAAAACATAGAAACCCTAAGTTTCTCACTTTAAGTTAACATGATCACTATCAAAGTGGACAAGAGTGGTATGCATCTAGTTTCTAGCCTAAGATTTTGTTATCTAGGCCCTAATCCAATGCTATATCTCTAATCTTGGTTAGCACATTGTCAGACTCAAAAAATATTATCATATAATTCATTACAAAATATTATTTTATAGCTAAGTTTTTTTCCCTATTACATTTTTATATTTTTAGTAAGTTTCAAAATTTTCATAGTTTCAAATTAGTGATTTCTTGATATTGATATATTATTCCCTCTAATTTTTCATAGTAGTTTGTCATCTAGGGAATTGTTATCCCAAATTTGATAAAACATATTATTGTTTGAATTTTACCAAACCCTAACCATAGATGTTGGTAGGTTTTTTATCCTTCTTTTTTATTATTTCCACTTGTCATTTTATATTTTTATATTTGAAAAATTCTTTTATAACTTTTTCTTAAATTTTCTATATCATATTATCTATAATCTAATATTTTTATTTCTACTCCTTTAAGAATAAGTGATATATTAGGTGGTATTATAGTTTCACATACTCAAATTCCTATTAATCATAGTATGGATAAAAACAAAGGTATATCCCCACCTTTGTATGTTCCTAAATCATAACGAATATGTGGACCTCAATGATGCTACTTTTAAATATGAGTAATATGATAAAGTTAACATTGGTCCCCAAGATAGAAACTAAGATAAACTTCCTAATATAAATTTAAAAAAAATGAATTCAATAAGGACAATGTTATTTGGATTTTAGAGACAGATTTTGTGACCAACCTCTTGATCATACTACAATCTTGAAAATTTTATTAGATCTAAAAATATAGTAATGGAAAAATGTTTGGATATCTGTATTCCATTGGATATAAATTTTCTCCCACCTTACATAATTTGGAAAACATAAGGTCTTCAATAGATTATCATGATAATTATTACTCCATCATTGGTAAAATATCCTTTGGTTAACACACATTCCTCTTCTCTTGATGTAGAATCCCTTATGCAAGAGATGCAATATTTACAAAATAAGGTGTTACATTTGGAGAAAGGTGATTTGAAACATAATGAGGCACTAGATTCACATGTTTTATTTCAAACTCCATTGAAACAAAATATATAAGTATAATCCCTACCCATAGTGTTCATATCACCTAGGCTTATACTATATGATGGAAATGGTGACCCTAAACAACATCTCAAAGCATTTCATGCAACATGTTTGGAATATGTGTCCAATGATACATTATTGAATATGGTATTCCTAAGAAGTCTCTAGTACTATGAATTAAAATAGTTCTATTATTTACCACACTAATTAGTGCATGCATTCAATCTATTATCTAATATGTTTCTAGCAAATTTTTCAATCAATATCAATGAGAATGATTCCTATTCTTAGATTGCTCTTCTAAAATAAAAATATAATGAGCCTATCATAGAATATGTCTTAAGATAAAACACCATCTTGTCAAAAATGACAAATCCTATTTCAGATAGATAATTAGAGGACACATTTAAGCAAATTTTTATTCCATCCTTGCAATAATCCATTATGTTCAATAAGTTTATCTCATTCATAGATTTGTGTTATACATTAAAATAAAGATAATTTAAGCTATTAGCAATGAAAAATATTAAGTATACAATTAGTTAATATTAAAATACAAAGATTTAAAGTAAGCCACCATACAAGGTAAGGCCAACTAATAATAATAATAATGATTATTATAAAGCAAAAGTACATGTATTTTTAGATCCTACTCCATGCATTGTATTATCAATTCCTCAAAGGAGATCGTTTACTAATAGACTAGAATATCTATAAAATGTTATAAAAACACTATTGGAATGAAATGTCATATCTCCCCCTTTAAATTAAATAGGTTGATATGAATCATCATATTTCAAAAGGTTTTAACAAGAATAACTTTTATGATCATCATAGAGAACTAGGCTATACTACTAATAGATACATAAGTTTGAGACATAAGATTTAAGATTTGATAGATTCAAATCATTGTTATGGGCACACCAATAAAAAATATAGAACCACCAAGTGAAAGTAAATAAATGAAAATATGTAGTGATCCTTTTCTTAAGCACACAATTAATGAGACAAAAAATACATTAGTCATGAATGATGCATATAATGAACAACATATATAAGTTTATTACCATTTTCATTCATAAGAACAATATCATTTGAATGCTATCTTTGTTTATTATCATACCTTAGTGCCATCTAGGTAACTCATCACATTTTAAAACATGAGAGAGTCGATGATGACTCAGGTTTACACTCTTTGTTTGTTTGAGATCACATTAATCACTACCTTATTCAGAGTGTTATGGTTAATAATAGTTCAAGTGTGAATATGTTTATAAATACACTTCCTTATCATCTTAGATACACACATTGATATATTCCCCCCATCATCATGGTTATAAAAGGATTAAATGGTCACATTTATATTTCCATTGGTGAGATTACATTACCATTATAGGTTGATCCCACCCATGTGGCCACCATATTCACAATAGTACAAAGTGAAAGGGTATTTTATATATTATTGGGACACCCTTTAATTTAGTATATTTATGTGATTCTTTATATAATCCATATATTGTTCTAATACATATATGTTAATGGGGTCATTACTATTTTTGGTATATCTTATGAGTACCTTATATCATAGACATATTTGGTTACCACACAAAAACGTCCAGTTGAGCCACATAAAAGGGTATAACCTTATTAGAGATTTACATAGTAGATATCTACACTTCCACAAAGTTATATCCTAGAAAATCCCCTTAAATAGAGATTTGGCATAGATTCTAGAGATCCTATATTTGATTATACCTATGCTTGATTGATATTATAAAGTATTAAGGGTACCTAACATAAGACACCAACATATGATTTTCATTATACAATATGGGTGCCAAAACAAACCATGCTTCATCATGATCAAATGTAGAGATAATATGCTACATATTCTCAATATGGAAATGATAGTTATAACATGGTTAGCATTCCATACGTAGATTATTCATTGAGATCAACTCATTAACCATAGAATAATATTTTTCATTCATGAAATTTCACTATTTCTCTTCTTGGCATAGAGGATATTGATTATGAGTCATTTATAGGACTCATTGGTTACCTATCTCTCTTTCAATTTGAATATATTATTGTCATATATATGAAAAAATATAAAAATAATAAAATCTTATAGAGAATAAGAAATCAAGACATATACATGCTTATATGTATTTTTCATACATCAATTTAGTTCTACATAGTATTTCATAATTATTTGACCCAATTTTATATCATACATGCTTAACTAATTATGTGAAGGGAATCTATTTGTAATTTAAGCTAAGAAATAAACTTAAAAATTGAAATCTAATCTAAACTAACTCAACCCTAGATATACCTACATATGAAATAAAAAAACACGAATGTATACCTTAGTACCATGAGATTCGTCCATTATTATTTTTATTTATTTTCTCTATAAGATTTTGTTACTCACTCTTCTCCAATGTAAGGGAAAATGAGTATCATTTTGGATGAATTTGATTCAGTTGGGATTCACTCATGAATTTGATATCACTTTTTAAGTATAAGTTATGATGAATTAAAGTGATGAATTTCATGCCTATTTATAGTTTAATGGGAGTTCAATCAAATGGTTAAGGATTATTTTAATATTTTCAATTATTCAAATAATTGATAGTGGAGAATCACTCCTCATTCATGAGGATTATGACCAATTATATAGGGTGAGAGAAAAGGGGAGTTGGTTGAGTGAGTAATAAATAAAGGGTAAATTTGGTTTAAAATTCCAAGTTAACTCAAAAGGTGGTTGAGGAAGTTAATGGATTGGCTGGATGAGTCAACATGCGAAGGAGATAAAGCTAGAGGATGTATAGGTGAGGTGGAAAATCTAGATTTATTAAATAAATTTTGATAAAAGGTTTGCATAACTGATTAATTTATAATTATTTAATTATTTGAATTTGGATGGAAATGGTGTTAATTCTAATTTAAATTTGGTGAAGAATAATTAGCATGCTAAGGTGAATTTCAACTCTAAATGAAATTTAGGTGTTTATATTTGCCCCTCTTTAAAATGGTGTTGCCAAGTAGTACTATTTTAAATGAAATTAGTAGTAGAGTGTTGATTATTGATGATAAAAAGATACCCAAAATTAATGAACATGACTAGTATGATTCTCCCTAGATTTTTCATGCGATAAATTATATCTATGCTCTAAATGACTGAAAGAAGATGATGAATTGGTTATAAGGAAAGGTTGTATATAGATAAAAGTACTAAAAATTGGTACTGTACTTATAGGGTTTAACTTTATGTAAATGATTTTACCCTATAAGATAATTTATAGATAATATATTATTAAAATAAAAATCCTTTTATATACTGCATGTTTGGATGATGATTAGACTCAAGGGTAACATGAGTAGATGTGGGAATGTTGTATTTTGAGGATGGTAAGTTGTGGGTCTAAAAATGAGAAATATAGATTTTTTTATGTGAGATATAGCTTTTAAAAATTGCTAGTTACAATTAGTTGATAAATATTTACGGTATATTGATTAATTGTGGCCAAAATTTTGAAATTGATGGGTTTGGAGGAAAAAATATTTGAATTGGGGAGATAGAATATAAATAGAGAGAGGATGAATTAAAAATTCATTTGTGAAAATTTTATTTTTAGAGTTATTTAGTAGTACATTATGATTGAGTGGATTTTTATCTGGGTTCATGTATAAAAATGGATTGCATCCATATTCACCTACACTTTAGCAAACACATAAGGATATATTAGAGACCAAAGAGGAGTGAGCCTCCAATGAGTACATTTCCAAACTTTGGTTTTTTCATTTCTAGTCATTTAATTTAATTTAAATTTGATTTAAATGATTTCTCAAATTTCCCATTAGTGATTTCATCATCAAAAGTTATCAAATCATTAAGGTTAACTATGAAATCATTGCTTCATGTAGAAAAATTATAACACTAAGTAGCAAATCTCTGGGGAGAAATCAATTAGGTGATTTTTGAAATCATGCTTCATAGTTACAAAATTACTAAAATGAGGAGGGAAATATATTAATGAATTAATGAAATAATTTGAGGGGTAATACCATTAAGGAATGACAAAATTGAGGATATGTGTAGTGAAATAATCAATATGGGTAATGGAGTTATCAAAAGTAACTGTAAAATTGATGAAATTTTAAAATTAGGGAGTTTAACTGTGAATAATTTATTGGAAAAACAAAATTAATGAAATATGGAGTGAAATCATTAAAGTGATTCAAGAAATCACTAGGTTAAAGAATGAAGATATAAATTTAAGAAATAAACATGAATTTTAGGTGTATAGATAAATGAAAATAAATTCATGATTTTTTAATTCTAATTTATAGGATTGACATTGAGTTATTATGTATGTGGTTCATAGGAGGTATTAATAGTGTTGGAGACATGAGAGTGGAGAGGTAGAGCATTGTCATAGAATTTTTGGTTTATTGAATATGTGTTCAGAGTGTTGGAGGTGACGAGACTATCTTAAATTTTCCATATGACATGGATCAAAGCTGATAGGGCACTACTAATAGAATTTGCCAAGAGATGTCATAGTGAGACAAACACATTTCACCTACTAATAGGTGAGATAACTATGAGATTGGATGACATATTGTAGATCTTGATGATCTGGATATGGGAGACATGGGTGTACTATGGGCATGGAACACATGAGAATACATTCTATGAGATATTTAGTGAGGGGTTGATTATGATTGTGAGAGGAAACATGGATATTGATACATGCATGGCCTTAGGGATAGATTCAAGGATGATTGTACTAATGACTATTATTAGTGGCATTGTGTTACCTAATAAGAGTAGAATATTGTGTCATATTGGATAATTATATGTTATTGTAGACATTATGGATATGGGGGATTGGTTTGCATGGGGGCCTTGTGTATTGGATCATTTGTACAAAGATTTGTATCACAATTTTATTTAGATGGGAAGGAGATATTTAATGTGACTCTACTAGAGGTATTATGTTGGTAGCTCATTGATCTAGAGTAGCCCATTAGACATGAGTGTTAGAGTAGATGAAGAACTAAATTCATATTGGTGGAATGTAATTATATAGACACAAAGACCATATTTATGAGATTTAGAGTTTTAGAAGAGAGCATTAGATGAGATTGTGAATGGTTAGATTACATGGAGGCCATACATGGAGATAGAATTATAGTGGGCATAAGATGGATTATACATGGATTATATGATGAGGTAGTGATATATTATGGGTGTACATGATTACATTATCAAGAGGTACTAACCAGATAGAGTTTTTCAATATTTTGGCTTGAGGTAACACATTCAAGTGGGGCCACACATGTTTTCACAATCTATTAGGGAGAGATCACAAAGGGGGCATACCACTGATCCCTGGATTATAGAACAAAGTTAGGTACATGTGAGAACAATGACATGGGATAATAAGAGGGATGTTACAGATGCAAGTATAATAGATGGATATGTAGAGTGGTGGGTTAGATAGTGGCCTATGAGGCTTATAGTTACATATGCACATCCTTGTACATGGAGATATAAATTGGTTACAAGCTTGGATAGACACCTATGAGGTATGGGTCTTGGCATGAGGATAATGAGAGTTGTTACTAGTCAGAGAAGATGGGGATAGGGATGAGGGGATAATTAGAGGTAAGGGAGATAAGGAGGATGGAATGGTTTGAGGAGACTAAGGATGG
>JARHVA010002290.1:2472500-2545000 GCA_037957365.1 Torreya grandis | reverse complement strand
TAATACTAAGGAGATGTGGGACTAACCACCTCATAGACCATGTTAGAATCATGCATGTCATATGATGGTATTATTAAGTAATATAAAAGGAATTTATTATGTTTTATGTAATGATCAAATAATGAACTAAGGGTTTCCATGGAGTTTAATACTATATTATTGATATGTGGCACGTTTTCACATCGGATAAATATAAAACACAACTTTAAACTATCCACCATCTACTTGTATGGGATTATCTTATCATCATGAGCTTAAAATTCATTAATTACTTTATTAATGATTAGTTTGGAATCACTAAAGACAAGAAGATGTTTGATACCCCATTGTATGGAAAATTTGATACCAACTATGAGATGTTCATACTCAAAACATTTATTGGTACAAGGAAACGTGATTTTGAATGCTTTTGGAATACAATCCCCATTTAATGTGACTAGTAGTATACTGACCCCTAAACCATAGTTTTTGAAGGAACCATAAAAAATATATATTTCAAACTAGATTTTCATCAATGGGCATTATTTATTCATCTAGGAAGTCCTTAACAAGAGGTCTTTTATCTTTAAGAGGTGGTTATGCTTGTGCATATGATAAGACTTATCCCTTAATTATTTTATAATTAACATACTCAAGATTAAACTCACTTGGAATCATAACCCACTTAGCCATATTACCTTTTAAATATATTTTGGATAAAATATACTTGAGAGGTTCAATTTTTGAAATGACTTTGGTTTGATTATTGATCATGTAATGATAGAGTATTTGTGAAGTAAAAAAATATGTGAGACATGCCTTCTTCATTGGAGAATAATTAAGCTCATAAGATACCAAATTTATGTTGAGATAATACACTACCATTTTTGACCCACTATCATCATGTTGTCTCAATAATTCCCCCAATGAATATTGAGTATCTAATATGTATAAAAATAAATACTTACCAATAATTGGTGGCATTAAAACTAGTGGATTGGAAAGATATTGTGTTCAAATGATTTATAAAAATTATCATTCTAAGTGAAAGGAGTGTATTTATTTAATAGAAATGTAAATGGATGAAAAATATATAAAATTTGGGATATGAATCATTAGATTTATTTGATTTTTTCTTTAACATTTTGAAAAATTTTGAGGTTTTTGGGTTGTGGAATATCCATGATAGTTGATACTTTAGAAGGATCAAATTATATGCCATGATGGAAAATAATGAAATACAACAACTTTCATAATGCCACCCCAAACAAATATTTATTTGGGTTTAAGAGACCCTTATATTCTATCATTATTTCAAAGATGCGATGAATAAATTTTGGATGCTCTTATGTAGATTTTGATTTGTCAAAAATGTCATCTACATAATCCTCCATGATTTTGTGAAGGAAATCCTAAAAAATGATAGATGTTTCTCTTTGTTATGTGGCTCTAACATTATTTAGACCATATGTCATCACTTGATAGTAAAAATTACCCCATTATGTTGTAAATGTTGTTTTATGTTGGTCTTTGATAACTGTTATGATTTGGTTGTAACTCGAAAAACCATCCATTTAAAACAACATTTTGTGACATGTGGTAGAGTCCAAAATCATGTTGATATTGGGAAATGGTAATTCATCCTTGGGACATGATTTGATGATCTCATGTAATTATGTACAAAATCTAATTCTCCTTGGTTTCTTTTACATTGGTGAAATGTTGGATATCTAATCTGAATAGTTGATAGGGCAAATGAAACCAACCTCTAATTTATTTTTTAATTACTCCTTAACTAATAGTGCCACCTTGGGATATTTTTTTCAAAGTTTTTTTTTATGGGTTTTACATCTTTAAGTATTAAAAAATGATGCACTACTAGTGATAGATCAAATAACAATATATTCTCGTAATACCATACAAATAAATTGAAAATTTCTTGAAGCAAAAGAGTGAGTATTTATTTTTCTTCTTAAGTTATGGAAGTGACACGATTGAATATTTTAGGATATTATTGTATTTTAATGTTGATGAAAATAATATCCTAAAATAAGAGAGTTTATTGTTATTTATAGTTTAGGGTTGGTAATGGAAGATTGAGTTATTCCTATAGGTCTTCTTGATTTGATGTTGATGCTGAATGGATTTGGTTATGCGATTATTATTCCCCAAAATATGTAGATTATCTAACTAAATGGAAAATCTCTTCTTATGATCCCTTGCTATAATGTGATCCCATGTACTCAAGAATTATGAAATTTCCTCATTATTTTGAAATTTATTAAGTGAACGTGTTTCATGTCGGTCACATTTTACTAAGGATGGATATGTGAGGTCAATTGTCAAAATGATATTTTCATGTAAGAGGTTGGTTAAATATAGGTCCTCAAAGTGGATAAGAATGAAATATGTTTCACTATCTATAGAATATACATATGCCTCATTAGAAGTCACTTTGTAAAAATGTGGTATGTACATTGAGTGGATTCAACCCTATGCCATAAGTGGCTTCATTAAAATTTAACATGATTGGTTCAATTGAGCCTTGTTCATGAAGACCAAGACCCTTAATTTTTTAATGCATTATTTTTTACATAATGTATTTTTTATGTGGTATTTATTATTGGTGAATCAAGTGGCTATTTCATTGGAGTAAATCGAAGAAGGATTTGAATCTTTGATGTGTTTATTAAAAAAAACACCACCTTATACAATTTTTTTTTTGATGAGCTTTCTAACCACTTGAGTATCTCTTCTATGGTGATGCGTACCATAATAATGTGGGGACATATGAATTTTTATTGTATAATTAAAATCTTATATTATGTATTCATTAATGAGTTTATCAATGATTTTTAAATGGGATGAAAGGATAAATTTGTTTTAGAAGTGGATGGTTGATTGGAGGATTTATTGGTGGATGGTGTTTCTATGGAAGTCAAGTTAGTTGGTGTGTTTATCAAACCAATAAGAGGAGGTGATTAAAATAATGTATGAAAATAGATTTAGTTTTCAGTCATGGGTGATTCCTCAATGAGATCAAAATTAACTTCATTAAAAGGGATATAGTTGGATTTTTGATATCAACCTTTCGATAGCTTTCAATATTGAAAGGGTTGAGGATCAACATGAATGGTTAATTCCTTGCCATCAAGGGAAAGTTTCAAACATACTTAAAAATTGGAGGGTATGGTATTCATTTAATGCATCCATGGATTTACAAGAAATAAGTTATAGGGTAAATCAAGATTAAGATCATGGACTAGTGTTTCGTTTATGATAGACTCCACCATAGATTGATGTTCATTATTATAATATGCCTTTATTATGATGATGTTAGATTATAATTATATTTTTAAATATCCTAAATTATTTATTATTCTTAATTTACACAAATTTAATACAAATCCATTATCTAAAAACATGCTTTTTACCTTTTCTATAGAGATAATAACTTCTATATACAATAGAACATTATGAACATATCTCAAAGGGGAGACATCAAAATGGTTGAATGTAACTTTATTGTTAGTGGACACATTTCCAAATAATTTTTGAAATATTGAGGGTTTGATGCCTTATGGGACACTCTAATCTTGGAGGAATTTATACAAAATGTCCTTATATACACGTGAAGTCTTGAAAAGTTCTAATCTGGATATGATGGTAGGTGTATTCTTGAGATGATAAATAATGTTTTACTTATGTTCAAGATTAAACGATGATGCAATAGGAATGGTAATTTTTTATGCCTTGTGGTAATGATGGAATATTTGGATTGTAAAGTAATGAAATTAACATGATTATGTGCATAATCACCACAATTGACTATGGATTCAAAAGGGTGATTAACTTGGTTTACATTACTTGATTTGGGTTCTTCTTGATTTTTTTTACCATTTCCTTACTCATGTTTAAGGAATGGGTCTTCATATATCCCCAATGTTTTATTGTTAAATATCATAGATGGTTTATTTTCAATGGATATATCCTTTTGATTGATGAGGTCTAGGAGATAGTGTTTGAGGTGCATACACCTATCAATAAAATGTCCTTTTATTTTATAGTATTCATAATATTCACCTTCCTTATACCAATTAGTTTTAGGAATTTTATCTAAAAAAGTCTTGGTGTTAGGCCAAATTATCATGTTAGCTTGGGTCAACTTTCAAAAAATATATTCATAAGTGTCACCCAATTGAGTGAACTTATGTTTATGATTTTTTTATTTTTATTTTTTTTGAGCGTCAAGAATGGTAATGTTACTAATGAGTTTTGTATAAATTTTTTTCTTCATAGGTTGTGTGTAAAAATATTGGTATTAAGGCTATTTTTAGATTTGTTTAACATTAATCACACCATCATTGACAACATACTTATTCTTGGTAAAGATATTGGTTTTTTCAATTTGTTTTGAATAATTGATCCCAAGTTTAAATATCTCAATAACACCATTATTAATTAAATTTATTTCAATTTAAAACCATTTTTTAATAATTTCATCAAAGGAACTTGGACAAAGGATTTAAAAATGGTATCCTAAATCTGAGTTAAGATTTTTCGTAAATATATAAACAAGTTTAGTTTTAGGAAATGACCATAAAAAATGACTTTCCAACAACCCCCATCTTTATAATAAGGAGGGTAAGGTTTTACCATTGTATTGTTTAGTGTTGTGTAGGTCTATTATGGTCAAGTACTTTCCAACATTGTATGAAAAGTGTCAAACAAACTTCTCAGAAAGGTCCTAAAAAGTGAAGATTGATCCTTTGGGATGGTCTAAAAACCATTCAAGTGATTGAACCCCAAGACTTTGTGGAAATAATAATAACATGTACTCATTTCTATAAGTAACATCCACACATGCATGATATAAGTATCTAAGTTTCTCTCTAGGATATACTTTCCTTTGTATTTGTCAAAGTTGGGAAGTTTAATGTGTTTAGGAAAAGGTGTTTTCATTGTACTTAAATCATATAGGTAAGAATTTTTTTTAAAAATTTATATTGATTTTACCAAAAAAAAGTGTTTTATTTTAAATCTTTAACTCTATCTTTTATGTTTTGAAATTCTTGAATAAAGTATAGCGATATTCGGTTCATTTGGATTAAAGAGGTAAATAGGCTAGATGTTTGGTTTATGAATAGGTTTGGATTAGTTTAAGTTTTTGAAAACTAGTTAGGGGGTGTTTTGTTATGGTTTTGGTTCTGTGGTTGGTTAAAAAAGTTAGCATGTCATGGATGTGCAGAGCTATTTAGATTGGTTGTGTTAGTGGAAATATTAAAGTGTGTTGGGTTTGGATTAGTGTTTATTAGATTGAGATTGCTATTATAGTTAAAATTTTGATTGGATTGATTGGGTTGGTGTTAAAATTAGTATTGGTTTGGTTAGGGTTAACATTAAAATTTGTTGGGTTTGTATTTGGTTCATGTTAAGTTAAGATTGATTTGGTTAGGGTTCACATTAAAGTTTGTTGGATTTGCATTAAATTTAAGGTTAGATTGGTTGACTAAATTAGGTTTGGTTGAATAAGGTATATTTAGGTTATTTCAATGTGATTTTTGGTTAAAAATTGATGTGAATCAATTATTAGATTGTATTGGGTGTTAGCATTAAATTATTGGTTGAGTTTTAGATTTGTTTTGAATGGATTGTTATTAGGTGGTGTTTGATTTAAATTGGATGGAATAAAACATACAATGGAATTTTAAAATTGATTTTTCACATTTCCTAAACTAACATTTGGATTTGAATTGATGGGTACACTTAAAATAATACCCAAATTTGGATTTGATATGGATTGGTTAATTAGTCAGATAAAATAGATATTTAAACTAAGATTGTGAATTGTATTGATGATGTTATTGATTGGTGAGTCATGGAAACTTGGATTCAGATTTATTTGTGAGATTCAATGGATATTCAAGCTTAGATTGGGTTGATTATATATGGGTAGCCTTGAATGAAAAATCAAGTTTATATTGGTTGGATTTATGATGGATATAATTTAATGTAAATTAAGTTTAGTATAAAAAGGATTTGAAATGGTAAAAATTTATTGCATATTCAATTTAGGATTAAAATGATTTATGATTTGTAATATTGAATGAAAATTCAAGTTTAGATTAATTTGATTTAAGATAGGTGAACTTGAATGAACATTCAAGGTCAAATTAGATAAATTGACAATTGACAAACTTGAATTAATATTCAAGTTTAGATTAGATGGATGGATGAATGAGGGTGAATTGGTATCAACACTCAAATTTTTATGGGGGTTGGAATTAACAAAAATATTGTTTGGGTGGTGGGTTTTGAGATTTTAAATCTCTTTACTAATGTGTTGAGCATGGGTTTCCACATAAAACCCATGTCTCACATAAGAGGATTTCTCATGATTGTTTAATTTTCCCTTGTCTTAGGATACTTAAAAGTTAGGATTTGAGGAGCCTACAAGAGCATTAATACCCTATAAATATATTTTTGGAATGGATTTTTCATGAATAGGGGACAAAGACTCTTTATTTTTAATCAAATATTGTATGTTTTGGACATCAAATTTAGGTGGAAATTTATCTCTTAAGCTCAAATCTTGGATCAAAACCTCATGTATATTTGTTATAATGTATTAGATGGATTAAGTATGGTTAAAATGTATTTTTGGATACCATCATCTTAGTATTATCCCTCTTATTCCTCCTCATGGTTAATGGTTTAATGTATTTTTACATGATGGGTTTGATGGTCTTGGCTACCAAATTATAAATGATCATTGCCAAAAGGTTTTGCCCTTCCTATATTATTTTTAAGCATATCCATTTGCCTTATTATGGGAAACACGTCTAGGGGAATGACTTGACACTAAACTACTAAAGTACCAAAGAGAATAAAAACCTAACTAACAACTAAATGATTTTGAGTTTATGATTGTTCTTAGCTTAATTTTGAAAAGTTTGATTTTAAATATTTATGGATAATAGGCTCAAAATTAATTTTTATTAAACTCAAGTATTTTCATAATATGGTAGAACACAAGGAAAAAAAAAAAAAAATTAATGTTAAACACTCATCCAATCACAAAAGCATGAAAAATTTAGGCTTTGGGTCTTCGACAAATTCTTGGGCCTTTTATTATCACTCACTTATCTATACCCTTAACTACACCCTAATATTTAAAATTACCATGAAGGATCTTACCATTCCAATGGCCCAATAAGTTAGGTTTTGAGGGTGTGTGGGAGGTAACTCCTAGTTAATAACCACTAACCAATGCATCAAAGTCAAATGGAAGAAAGGATTGCCTAGGATTAAGGTTTTTACAAGTTCATCTAGGGGATACCTCAAGATAATTTTTGATATAGTGAGGACCAAAACCATATATGGATCTATTGAAACCTTTGGTATTAGATCATGGTATCCCCTCAAATCATGGTGTGCTTAAAACACAACATTTATTAGTCCTTTGAAATAATTGATCCTTCTATTTATACTTCACTGATATACAAAGTTTGGCCTACCATGTGGTGATGAAATTCATGGTCGATAGAGTCCATAAAAAAATTTAAAAAAGAGTAACACTTAGTTATGATTCTAAAGTATCATCACCAATTTGATAATGAGATAATATCATATACACAAGTAAAATCTTGGGAAACACAACTTACAAGTGTTATTTGTAATTCTCAAGTATAATCACCAATGTGATGCCAAGAGAAGACCATATGAAACACAAAAAAAGAAACACACAAAAATTCTAAAAAGGGAAAATTTATTAAATAAAATAAACCAAATGTTAGTTATTTAGTAATTAAAAAATAAAATTTTAACTTTTAAAGAAAACTCAAATAAAAAATGTTAGTAATAAAAATGCAAAATTTTGGTTTTGTTTAGTTTTTTGCAAATTTTTATTTGACTTACACCCTACAATTTTTTTTATAATGTTTGTTTTTGGATTAAAATCAAGGTAACCTATAAAAATTTAGGAAAAACTAATGAAATATTAGAAAAAACAAGTCATGTGAATGATTTTTTAGATACATAGTCATAGAAAATCATGAAAATGTTAGTTAATCAAAAATAGAAAACTAAATAGAAGACATAAAGTAGGAAAAAATGATTTCAAAATCACCAAATGATTTAACTAATATTTTTACCCATTTCACAATTATTTTTTATAATTTCAATTCTGATTGTTATAATTTCATTGTCTAAGTCCACACTTTTGCTAAAAATATACACAATTTCACTATTAATAACAAAAAAAGGAAAATCTTATGATTTCACTAATAGATAAAAATTATGCATAATAGTATGATGAATAATTTCATATTTAGGTTTCAATTTCTCTACTGTTTCTTACAATTTTTTTGTTAACACCTATGATTTTGTTTCCAATGTCTCTAATTTCACAGGTGTATAGAAATAGAAAGTCACATAAAACAAAAAATGCATGAGAAACAAAAATTGAAAAAAAAATGATAGAAATGAACAAACTATTGAAAGACCCAACAAAATAGATAAACAATTTTTTCACAGTTGTTTTCTACAATTTCATTACTAATCTCTCATATTTCATAATTTTATAAAAATTAAAAATTAGAAAATTAGAAAAGATAGAAGAGACTAGAATTGAAATAGAAAGATGAAAGAAAAATAAATACTTAAAAGACACCAAAAAACTATATAAATAATTACTTCATAATATACTACTATAATTTCACTGATGAAGTTTACAAATTTATGATTATGTAGTCAATACATATAATGAGATTGAAATTTCTAGAAAAGAATTTATATCTACAAATAAATTATTTCAAGATCACGTTTAAACACAAGTGAATAAAAAAATAATATAAATACTTGAAATTATCTCACAAATGCACATATGATATCTACAATTTTCAAATATGAGGGAAAAGCCCCACTGGGCATGCCAAAATGTTTGAAGTGAATCTAGATGCAAATTAAGCTAAGAAATCAATAACTCAACTTAGGATAGATATAAAAATTAAAGAAATATTAACAAAAACATGTGCCTTAGTACTATGATATTACTCCATTTTGATTTGAATATATTTTCTCTCTAAAATTTGGTTGCTCACTCTTCTCCAATGTAAGGGTAAATGGACAATCTTTTGAAATGAAAATGGTCTTTTGATGGCTTTGATTCACTTAGTATTCACTCATGAATTTGATATCACTACATTAGTATAAGTCAAGATGAATTAAAGTGATGGATTACATGCATATTCATAGGTTTACATGAGGTCAATCAATTTATGGAGGATTATTTGAATATTTCTAATTATTCAAATAATTGATGGTGGAGAATCAGTCCTCATCTATGAGGATAATGACTAATTCCACAGGTTGATAAGAAAGGGAAATTGGTTGAGTGAGTCATAACTAAAGGGTGAAATTGGTTGACAAGTTCCAAGGTTAATCAAAATTTGGTTTAGGAATTTATCATATTGGTTGGATGAGTCAACATATGAGGGAGATAAAGTTGGGGGATGTTTAGGGAGGTGGAAAATTTGTTTTTATTAAATAAATTTGAATAAAAGGTGTGCATAATTTATTAGTTTAAAACTATTTAATTATTTGAATTTGGAGGGAAATTTTGTTAATTTGAATTTAAATTTTGTGAATAATAATTAGCATGCTAAGTTTAATTTCAACACTAAATGAAATTTAGGTGTCTACACCAATATACATATTGATTACATATTATAGATAATATGAGTGAAAATATAAGCTACAGTTACTTTAATTATTACATAATTATAAAATACATTTATAAAGGAGTGGTGTGGTATATATGAGTGTATTAATCTAGTGTCCTTCACCCTATTTTTTTCCTAGTGAGATTAGACTATCACCACTTAGTTCTAGACTACACACATGCTTCCTAGAACATGTACATTCACTAGTTAGCTCACTAGGGAAATATTATACATAATTTTTATAATTATTTAATCATTTATACACTCAATTATTTATCTATAATTATATATTTTGATATTTATCACTCACTAAACTTGTTATATACAACAATCTATCATAGTTACAAAATATAATCAAGTTATAGCTTATATCTTGTTGATCAAATTACATAGTCATGCATGGTTTTCATATTATTTTTATAACTTCATCTCTTTTATGCATTTTACATTCATGTGAGACATTTGAATATGTATTTTTTTAGTGGATCTAATCCTTCATGTCTCTTGTTAAATATATTTGAGGAGATTTGAACATGTCTTTATGTGTGTATGCTATGTGTGCACATATTTTTACATGTGCTCTTATATTTCTATAAGCCTTCATTACTTGATTATATTCATTTGAGTACATGTTAACTTTTCCTTATATGTTATTATATTAAAGTGAGTGATATTTGAATGTGTCCATTTTATGTGTCCCCTTGACCTTATATTATGTGTATTGTGTGCTTTATGTGTACTCTTTGATTATGTGTGTCATGACCATGGCACCTTGCTTTCTTATTTACATAGATTTTGAGACCATGATGGACATCATGCATCAACCTAGCCCTTAAAATAATATTATGGATATCATGCATTACTCCCTAAGTAGTTTTATTTAGTTTTACATACTTAGTTTGATCATTCATCTATGTGCCAAAATTCTAACATCTATCTAGATAATTATGTATGCTTATTCCTACCTGCATATCACACTATTACTATGCTTAGTTTATCTATATGATGATGGAATACTACTCCGTGTTATAATTTATACTCATATTTAAATATTTATGTCATAAAAATATATTTCATAACTTTTTATTTAGAGTTAAATTCTTACACAAGCTCAACAACTCACCTAAAAATAGGGACATTCATATAGGTTTGTCTTAGAGAGTAAGCCTCCTAGATTAATACATAGATAAAATTTTTTAGTGATTACTTAATTTACATATTTTATACCTTATAAAGAATATTAAAATCCATTTTGGACATTAGCACCATTTTGGAAAAGGGATTAATTCTTTAGTTTTGTTCCCACTATTGTTGTCCAATTACCTAAAAAATACATTTCGTATTTTTTTAGAATCTCAGGTTATATAGAGTAGTAGAAAATAGTTTCACATTCTCATTTTCATGAATCTCTAAGTTTTTTCATAGATTTTATCATTTTGGGGGAAATCGTGTGAAACATGTTATTCTAATTTGGCACACAAATTTCATAGAATCATAGTTTTTTTTACTCAGTATTAGAATCTATATGCACTAGATATTAGTTTTGGGGAATGTCCATGACACATTGTTTCCTTATTACTCAATTTTGCACAAAATATATAAACGAAATGGAAAATTCATGTCATTATCCATGTTTAATAGTATACCCTAATTATAATTAGTATTTTCACTAGTTTTTCACTAGAATTGAGCCTCATTCCATATGCAGTGGTTGTTTCATTATTTTCATCAATACTTGCACCAAAGTACAAGAATTATCTATTAGGATTCATACATGGATTATAAATTAATTCATTAATTTAGGTATGTGATGATGGATTCAATCATACCTTTATTTATTAAACACACTCACCCATTGATGAGGATTGGCACATGTAAATTCCAATCCAAGAAATTCAATGTCAATGATAAATCCAAGGGTAAAACCTTCTATAGTGATCAGTTTTTTTTACCAAGAAATCATAATGATTCACATACCTAATCAAGTTTATCCATTCCTTATAAATCTATATTTTATTATCTTTCACTTTTGATATTAATCTTAAGTAAAGATTGATATTATGTATGTTTTATTGCATGTTTGCATGGATCACTATTGAACATTTTGGCCTACATTCAAGACACCTCTTCATAGGCAAGTTCAATTATGCACTCTTTTTAATTTTACTCTAGTAATTTTACTAGAATAAAATTAGGGAAATTTAGATAAATAAATTAAAATTTAAGTTCAAATAATGTATTTATGACTAATTTTTTACACACTTATCTCTAAACCTATCTTAAATCCTCGTTGATCACTTTTAACCACATTGCATGCATAACAATCTATATTATAAGCTAATAAATGACCCCTAAATGTACTCATACATGTTCATATTATCCTTATACATATTTTGGTCCCTAATTAACACTTAGAATGATTGATTTATGGATTGGAATATAGTTTCTTAAGTGACTATAGCATACCACTCTAATGTCCATAGACCCTCTCTTGCTTTTTCACCAAATAATGTCTAATTTCAAAAATCACAAGTTATGGAAAGGTTGGCCTATGTCCCTAGTGAGCCACATTTAAAAGAGTATAAAATATATGATTATATGAACACATTCTAGACATTTTTTCAATAAAGTCACTTCCACATTTAAAAGTAACATAATCATAATTGCATAATAAGAGCATATCACATATTTCTCCTAATTTTGATTACATACAACCCTAATAGCCTAGAATTCAAGTATACATACATCTTACATGTCACAATTCATGGTTAAGGAACGTAATCACATAATTATTATACCAACTTATATCATATTTCATAAATTATTCACACACCACCATAGCATGGGAGAATTACATCAAGTTTACCCCCACTCTATAGTATTGGTATGTAGGCATCACTCAACACATGGGGTGTTGAGGTCTCACCCAAATTTTAAAACTAACCCATTTCCCCCCTTTGATTTACATTGGTATTCACATGTCAAATAACTAGGACTTTAATGAAATATAGCTTACATAGTGGTCTTTGTAAGTGATTGCATGCTCCTACATTAGATACAAGTTCTACAGATGAAGATACAAAGAACCTATAACCTTTAACCTATAACTTAGAAACACACAATTATTAATAAGTGTTAAATTTTTAAAAAAACCATCTCTTATTATATGTAATCATATGTTAGAATGAATAATCATTTGAATATATACCAAATAATGCTTTCTATGATGTTGAATTAATCTACTTGAATAATGTGGTCTATCTAGGATTCTTGATTTATTCATAACTTATTATTTGAATATTATCAAGTATTAATGTCATTTATTATTGTATATATGTATTAATATGCACATAAATTCATGTCATTTACCTGAATAATGATGAAAATCTCTTATTTTATGAAATATTATTGATCTATTGATTTGAATTCAATTTTATTTTGAGGATTATGTTTGTAGTAAGAATTATTCCATTTGTTTTCTCAATAAAGTTAATATTTTTCATGTCCATAAGATGAATGTTTTTAAAACTCTCATACTTATTTATTTATTTTTTAATTAAGGGTAAAGGGTAGGTTTTTCTTTGAGCTAGGGACCCATACCCTAGAAGTGAAGTAGAAAACTGAGGCCACACAACACTTGGCATCAAAACAAAAGATGGTGAAAAGAAGCCAAAGAAGAATAAAAGAGAAAGAAAAAGTGGCCTAAAATGCCAAAATTTTCAAAATAAGTTTCTTGCCAAAACAAAATCCATAAAGAAACTAACTAGGCATCTCTGATAGGATTTTATTTATTGGATCAGAGAGATATTATAATGGGTTTCAAACCTAGTTTACCTTTTTCTTTATTTCTATTTCTAACATTTTTCAATTTTCCTCCTAATTTAGGATTTTATAATATGGGGATAGATATTTCTATATATTCAGTGCTTGGTCTAAATCAAACACACCTAATCCTTCAAACAAAGTCTAAGATGCTAGATTTGAAATAATCTCTACATTTCCATTAGTCTTCTCCTTTACCATGATGTCCCTCTCCTTCATGAACGTTTTCTCACAATCAAGTGACTTATTAATTTGATTCTAATAATTTTCTTCCAATGCTATCACTAATTCTAAAACCTCATTCTCACATCTATTATCAGTCATAGCTAGAACTGTAATTTGCTCAATTTATGCATTTTCTACCACGAAACCATCTTATTGTATTTCAAGATTAGACAATCATTAATAAGATGTCCTATTTTGAAACATCTTATGAATATAAATGGGATCCCTTAATATTATAAAGGTTGCATCTATTTTTTATCACCCACTCTTAGTTTTATTTGGGTAGGTAAATCTTTAGAAGAATCATTAAATCAAAATATGGGTGAAATTGGTGTGTCCCTCATCCTCTATCATTTTATTAGAAACCTATAATTTACCTAAAGTATTTCCAATAGTTTTAAAAACTATTTCATCCCAAAAATGATATGTAAGATTTGGGTGCCTCACCCAAATTGGTTTAACATTGAAAATATCAGTTTTGACATTAAAATCTAGATGTCAAGGCTTAACCAATAAAGTGTGTTTATTCCATTCCCACACATTATCTTTGAAAATAGACTCTATATATTATACTGAATTAAAAATCAAAATGAAAAAGCCTCAAGAATAAGGGGTGGATTTTAATCTTACCTTCCACCAAATGTTGCCATTCTGATGAAATCCATTCATATAGGGCTTTGAGAGTCAACCACAAACCTTTAAATTTATAAGTCAATCACTACCTAATGAGCCATTACTCCCTCTTAGTAATGAATTCCATTTTATATTTACCAAAAAGAACAACTAAGGTTTCCTTGGATAGAACAATGGGGGGTCTTTTGTATCCACACACAACTTCAGCAAAAGATCTACCCCATAACTTGGACTACGTTCCTACCCATAGAAACATGGGGTAAACCCTCTCATGTTTCCCACTCCCTATTGTCCCAAACTTAGCTTGAAAAAAAATAGTGGATTTGTCTCTCTTTAATCTAATTATATATTTGGTTTATATTTATTTATTATTCTTAATTATGTTTTAATGTATTTTCCTATAGTTATATTTTTTTCTCATTCAATTAGTTTTAAAATTTAAACATTTTTATATTATTTTTAGATTCCTATAAATTTTACTAGATTTAATTTTTGTTTCATTTAATTTTAATTTGTTTTATTTATTATTAATTTATTAAGTTATTAGTTATTTCTTTTAAGTATTACTTTCTTAATTGTCTTAGTTTTAGTTTTTATTTGTCTTAGATTTGTCAATATTGTTGTTTAGTTTTTTTCATGTTTTTTCTTACCGATGTAGCTATTGCTTTCATTACTTTTTTGTCTAATTCATTTATATTTGATTATAAGCCTTGTTAAACTTTCTTAGATTAGATTACATTTTATTTGAAGTATTTTAATACCAAATACTAGATATATTTTTGTTATTAATTTTTAGTTGTTACTTATTGTTGTTTACCAACTAGTTGCTCATAGATCCATTTACCTCCTCCTTTTATTGTATCAAATTATAGTAGGATAGGATTTGGAATGGCTCCTCAAATTTCTAAATAATTTCATATCTAATTTTAAGGACCTCTCGAACAAATTTTTGCAACATTTATTCTATAATCTTGAATATGAGATTTCATTTGTAGATTTGACTTAAGCCAAATAGAAAGCTAATGAGAGAATTGTAAGCGATCTACAAAGATGGATATAACTTGCTAGTCACTTCATCCATAGCTTACCAAACAAATAATTGGCCATTATATTTACTAAAAATTTGTATAGTGAGATATCTTATCATCTATAACTCTAGTGTGTGCATACTTTATAAGAGATAATTGATAAAGGTTTAAAAATTGAAAATCCCCTTAATAAATAAGTGATTATAAATTTAACATACTCAAACCAAAATCAAAACCAAAACCAAGGTATATGTCTAAGTCAGAACCCTTACCAAGTCCAATGCCAAGCATCGACACCAGCCCAGGCCAATAACTATGAGAAATCCAAGCAATAAAACCATATTAAGAATGTTTTTTGAAATAGAGTAACTAAGTCATGCCATTTCCAAATGGTGAAAACACTATCTACTTAAACCATGCCAAAAATGTAGATTACTCCCCATTAGTAGCCTATTCATCAAACATAACCTTGGCAATAACCTAATCCAAATCCATAAATGTAGTAACCACCACCTTTTTTAGCCCCTCCTCTAATAATAATACCCACTCCTTGAGTCTTTAGTGGCCTTGGTGAAGCTATAGAACTAGTGTTTCATAAGCTAGTTACAACTAATATGATTAGCTAACCAATTCCAAAGCACTATCCTAAGGGTATTCCCTATCTAGACTAGTACAAAAAACATGAATTATATGAATACCATCATGTTCATGGACATAATATATGCCATTGTGTGAAAATAAAACACCTCATATAAAATATGTTGTAAAATGGAGAGATTGCATTGGATAATAGAGCATCTACATCCAATCAAAACTTAGGTATCTATAAAAAACCCTTTTCTATAACATAATAATAATTATCAATAACAACAATAATGAATAACATAAAAACAACAACAACAAGAATAACATTATAAAAAACCATCATGAAACAAATAACAATATCAGTAACAACAAAAACAAAATCAACCAAATGGGAGGAACCAAGGCCAAAATGATTCTAAAAATGAATAGACTTACCACATAATTTCACATGATTACAACAAAGTTGAAAGTCATATTGTGGGAGGTCAAATTTTAGCCATCACCATTAACCTTAGACTAAGTGCCAATAGAGTAGGACCATTGCTAAATAATTCTAATCAATTCACCTATGCCAATAATCCTTCCTTAACCTAGGACCATAACCACATACAACATCAATTACGGATTAGTAGTATATGACCTTATACTAATAACACATCATCACCCTATGACCACAACCAAGTGTATTGATAATCAAGACTTATCTTATCTAGCCCATCTCCATCATCAAGTTAAAACATTCTTATATCTAATCTTGATTGTGCAATCACAACTTGGATATTTATGATTACCATCCCTAACCCATAACCTCCTCCTAATGAACCAATCCAACCCAATGTGATGGTTAAGAACAAGCCATATACCACTATTAAAGAAAATACATATGACATTATGGAACAACTCTAGAATACACCCTCACAAATCTCAATTCTAAATTTATTGCATACATCTACTATCCACAAGAATATATTAATAGATATCTTAGACCAATCCCAAGTTTGAAATGACATAACCCTAGATAAATTTTAAAATTTGGTTGGACATTTAGCCCTAGGATAGCAGTTGACCTTTGACCAAAGTGATATGTCATCCCTTGTACCTCTTCATAACAATCACCTCTACATCAAAGTTGTCATAACATGGTAAAAAGTGAAATGTTTCCTCATAGATAATAGATCAAGATTGAATATTGTGTCTTTGAATCTCATCAATCATCTCAGATATAAAACATCCAATCTATAACAAAAAATAATTACCATCAAGGGCTATGAAAATGAAGAGCATGAATAAAAAAACACCATAAGCTTTTCAGTTATTGTTGGGTCCTTGACCCATAATACACTTTTCCATGTGTAAGACCTTGACTTATCTTACAAATTGTTCTTGGGTAGACCTTGGATACATGAATTTAGTACAATCCCTTTGACATTGCACCAGTGTCTTAAGTTATCACACTCAGGCATGGAGGACCCTATCAATGGAGAGTTTTTGAATCCCTATGAACATTTAAAACATTTGGAGGCTATGTATAAAAGTTATAACTATGGCTTTGGTCTAGATTTGATTCCTAAAAATTATAAATATAAATAAATAATTGTCAAATTCATATAGGCCAATTGCATAGACCTAGATAGCCTTGACTCATATTCTCATATTCCTCTTCTTGAAATGTCTGATCATTTTACCATCTCAACCAATGGCCCAAGAGAGTATTTGACTCAAAACACATTCCAAATTACTATGCTTCCATATAACCCAAAGTCCTATTGAAGACCTAAATCTAGGCCATCTTGCATGGAATAGAAACAAAAAAGAAAAAGAAATATTCATAGTCAATCTCCTATCATTTTCACACTAGCCACTGGCCAAGAAGAGGAACCAATTTCCAATGATGAATATTGGTTTTAGAATGACAAATTAGTCTATTGCTATAAAAATGCCAAATATCCAATTCCTAACATGATCATAGAGAACCAATCCTATGATGGTAGAGGGCTTGGCCAAATAAGTAGGGAAATATTGAGCCAATTTCTATAACTTGGTACAAAGTAACTTATGGTCTTGGATTTAAATCATTTGCGGGTGACCCCATGTATCTTATTCCTATTCAAACACCAAAATCTAGTGATAATGATGTTGGTAGTGAAGTAGAGTGTGATCAACAACATTTATGAAGATATTACCAATACCAACTTGTTTTACCTACAATCCATTTGTATTATTACCCTAATAATCTAACATAACCCAATTCCCCTATATCACCCTTAACTTATACCCTGGGGCCAATAATAATCCAAAGTTCTTGTAGATGATCTTGAGAATGATGAGGCATTTTGAAATTTTCAAAGCCTAAGAGCAAATTTTCCATTAGGAGACAAAAAATAAGGGTTATCTATTACTGATAAGAGTTTTCATTGATGTCATTGATGTCAAAATGCATCTAGTGAAGATTCATGATGAGTGGTCTTTGATGATTAATCTTGTATGCTTGATGTGACAAGGTAAGGAAACCATATGATAATAGATAATTTTAAGGAAAAATAATGTCTCTATGTTGAGAGATAATTTTAAAGAAGCCTAATGATAAATCTATGGTTGATTTCAAGGTTCAAGTTAAGTAAAGCATGTTTAAGATCTTGAGTACAAGTTATCTTGAGAAGCCTAGTCATAATAATCATAGTCAAATCATGAGCATGTGCATGATGAGCATGAAGAGGTATGTGTAGAGGCATGCTATTATATAAGGATATTGAAATTCATAAGATCAATTATAAAATCATCAAGGTGTGTTTCAAGGTTAGTTGTCAAGCTTTAAGTGCTTGAGAAGCCTAGTCATGACATTGTTAATTGAATAAAGAGAACTTGTGAGAAGGTATGATCTTGGTGGCTTGGTGATATAGATGAAAAAATTCATAAGAGGATGTATAAGGTTTAGTGATCATTCCTATTAGGTTTTGGATCACTCAGGAGAGTTTCAAAGTAATCCTATAGGGATAATGCCTTAACCCCAAGTATACAACTAGACTAGTTCTAGACCCTACTTGACTTAACGAGGTGTCATGAGGTGTTTTTAAGGCATATGAAGGATGTATAGTAGTTTTTGATAAATTTAATAGGTTTTATGACATATATATGAGGTGTTGATATCTTGGATAATGGATAAAAGAAGTTAATAATGAGTGTATGAGAATTTTAATTGGTGTGATTAGTTTTCCTAGATGTGTTTACCAAGTCTACGGTCAAAGTTTGTAATAAAAGGCATGGAAAGTGGTTTTGAGGTTTCTTGAATGCATAAAAGATTCTCAACCTGAGAAGAACTTTTAAGTGTTAATTTGAACATTTAACCTATACATGGGAACGTAAAATATTCATGGTACATGGTAAATGTTTTTAGATAAAAGTTACAAACATTTGTTTTTGGAATGAGAACCTAAGCTTTATGAATGATTTTTAAGAACAAAAGATGGTTTAAACCCTCAAAGAACCCTAAATCAAACAAAATGTGAAATATATTGTTATAAAGTGATTATAATGGATTAATATGTTTATTTAAGTGATTTTAGGTTGTATTCAACTCTCCCAGGCACCTCTAGGTATGATTGGTTTGTTAGGTGAGTGATTGTACCCTACAAGAAAGGCCTTATTTCTTAGAGATTTATTGTAGCAGTCAGATTTGACCAAGTCTAATTTGATAAAGAGATGGAGGAAAAATATTAATACTTTTTTTTTTTGATGTTTTTTTTAATCAGATTCTAGACATCATGGGTGCTAAACTAGTCATACAAGTTAACCTATCACTAAAAGGCCTAATGCTGCAAATAGTGAGAAAAATAGATAAAAGTGAGAAGGTGATTAAGGATATGTTATCATGGATTAGGTATGAATAAAAGTGAATGGATATGTTTTTAAATAATTTTAATACATGTTAATTTTGAATAAATGTTTTGGAGGTTAGTGGATATGATGAAAATGTTGCTCATAAGTTGACATCTCTAGTACAGATGAGACAATGAAGATACAAGGTTATGAGATTGGTCTATAAGATCAATATTTTTATTTGATCATATAATATATATATTTTAATGGTATAATTATCACATATTATCATCAATATTCATAAATAGTCTTTTAAAGTAGTCATATAGGTGTTGAACATCAACATCACCATGATTGGTCTTCAAGGCAAACTAGCAATTCTTGGTAAGCAAGTTACAATGATGATTTTGAGGCTCTACTCCTTAAACTAAATAATATAATTTTTTTTTGGGGACATATATTTCATATACATACTTTTAATAATGTTTTAAATTTAGTGAAATGATTGAAATGGTGAAGCCAAAATGGGTTGACTAGTTTAGGTTTGAATGTGTGTTCTAAAGACAAAAGATTGGACTACAAGATCAATAGTTGACATTAGAAATTGTGATATTTGTGCTTGAGAATGAATATATAGATGTAAAATAATATTTTTAAGGTGTAAATTTTCATGGTAAGTGTTCTTTCTAGTATTTAATATCAAGTTGTCCATGACTATGTTTTGAGGCTAGTTGGCAGTTCTGAGTGGGATACTTGCAAAGAAGGGTTTGTGTAATTTTACCAAGAGATGTGAAGTATAAATAATATTATGATGTAATTTAGGTCATATATAGTCTATATATTTTATTTTTTTCCATGTTTTTTTGGAAAAATTATGTTTATACTTCATTTTTTTTAAATAGACTTTTTGAGTATGTACAAGTCTAATATGAACAAGTACTAATGGTGTGATCTATGTAGTGGTTTGAGATAAAAAAGAGTTATGAATACTAGATGATATTATAAGGGATATATTTGAGTGTTTTATGATATGTTACTACCATTTTTGTAATTTTTAAGTGTTTTAAGGAAGATAAAGTGTAATGTGTCCTTGAACAAACCTAATGGGATTAGGCCTCTATGAGACATAAATATGAGATAAGACCTAATTGAGATAGGTGAGACCTAAAAAACTCAAATCACATTTAATATATCTATGATATTTCCTAAGATACATTTTATGTCTCACATAATAGGGTAAGGATGTTTTGGCTGATTAAGAAGGATATGAACAAGAGACTTGTATAAATACTAGGCAGTTTTAGGCCTATGTATGTGTGTAGAGAATAAAAAAATTAAATTAAACATTATTAAGTATGAGAAGGTATTTTATACCATAATATTTTTGTATAGGAACTATTATTAAGTTTTTATAAATTTTTTGTATATGAAAATCAAGGTCATATGACCTAATCAAGTCAATAAGAGGGCTAGTTTATCAAAGAAGACTATAAGGTAGTTTGAGTGGGCTAAGAGTTTGTAGAGATAAATAACTTGTCATCATCAACTGGTTGAGGAATATGGTTTCCTAAAATTTATAAAATATATAAAGTGGCTAAGTTGGTGTTGAGTCATCTAGGGGTTGGTACCTCCTTTCAAGTGGGTATGTGTTAAAGCCTAGATGAGTTAGTGCTTATCTAGTTGGGGTTGGTGTTCCATGTGAAGTGGGTGACTCACTAAACTTTTTGTTTGTGTTATAATAATGTAGTGAATTTTTATATATCAGTTGGTTTTATTCCCCTTTATGATTTCCCACATATATGATGTGTTGACTTGTGCAATCTTATTTCATGCTTGTATAGCTGATTTTTTATGCATTGATTGATCTGTATGTTGATGATTACTTAAGTGGAATTGATAAGATTGTTTTGAAGAGTAATTGACCCCACCCCAACCTATAAGTCATTTTTATTCCAACATATAGTATCAGATCCTAGTCTTTTGAAGTAGGTCTAAAAACCTAAAAGAAACCGTATAATCAAGGATGGCTAGTTAGAAAGCTTAAGGTGGTTTATCTACCAATAAGGCTCCATTATTTAATGGGTCAAATTGTTCATTTTTTAATGTTAGGATGACTATATATTTTATATATCAAGGTCATGATATTTGGAATTCCATTTTGGATGGCTATAGTACTCCTCTTATTTCCCTAAGTAATACAATAGGTAAGAAGTTTAGTAAAAATAAATCCAAGGCATTAAATGCCATTATTTTTGCCCTATCAGAGGTAGAGATTATGAAGGTGATGAACTATATATCAGCCAAAAATATATGTGAAAAATTAAAGACCATATATGAAGGAGACACCAAGGTAAATATGGTTGAGTTAGAGACCCATAGGAGACAACTTGAAAGTCTAAAGATAAATGAATATGAAACCATTACATCCTACCTATTGAAGGTTGATGAAGTTGTTAATGTAATTAGAGTATTGAGAGAAGAAGTGAAAGAGTCTAAAGTTGTTTAAAATGTATTGAGATCACTAATTCCTAATTTTGATTCTAAGGTGTTTGCATTAGAAGAGATGTAAGCTTTGGACAATTTAGAGATGGATGGGCTTCATGACATATTGAATACCTGTGAGATAAGAAAAAAATGATGGAAGAACTTCAAATAAGGAAGAAAATTTCAAAGTTGAGAAAAATTCAAAAGATAAGAAGGTTAAAGATGAGGAATGTTCAGATGTTGATGATGATCATTTAATAGCCATGTTTACAAGGAAATTGAGGTTTGGCTCAGGTAAGTACAAAGGTAAGTTACCCTTAAAATGTTTCAACTATGGAAAGATTGGTCACTTTGCATCCAATTTTCCTAACAAGGATAAATATAATCATAATGAAGAATATGAAAAAAATAAGGAGTTTAGGAAGTATGAAGGTAGGAAAGGAACTTTCAAGAAAAAAAGAAGATTTTATACTAAAGAAGATAACTCTTCTGATGTAAGTGACTCAAGTAAATTTGCTAGTGATGATAGTAGTAATGAACCTAAACATGACAATAATGTAACCTTATTCATCACCATAGAATCAAATAATGAGGGTTACTCAAAGGGAAAATTCCTTATGGTTGATATAGAATTAGATGAAGAAGAAGATAAAGTGAATATTGAGGTATAATTGGCAAGTTCCCTAGAGGATTTGAAGTTTCAAAGGAGAAAGAATAATAAAAAAATATCATTAGTTAAGGACTATGAGGAAAAAATTGGCTTATTTGAGGAGAGATTGAGTAACACTTCCAAGGAGTATGAGGAGATCATCAATAAGATTGAAGCATAGATGGAGATAGTTAATACAAACCTAAAGGCTAAATAGGAAGAATGCAGTAAGTATGAAAATTAGGTGAAATACTTGAAATTTAAGTTTGATCAAGCACATAGAAAGGTGAGGACCTTTGTGAATTTTTAAAATAGCACTGAGGCTCTAAATGACATATTGAGTAGTCAAAAGTCTACAAGTCATAGGATAGGACTTGGCTTCAAATAAGATCAAAAGGAGGAAGATCAATTCAATAAAAATCTATTGAAGACAAGAAGGTCAACTTGAAAATACATATCTAACAACATAATCCTATGAGTTATGCTAGTTCATTCAATGGTTATTGGTTTGTATGAAGTCAGTTTGGTCAAAGAGCAAGAGAGTGTAAAAGACCCCTTTCAAGAATGAGTACTCATAGGACTATGGAGGGAGTCATAACTCATTTCAGTCAAATGGTATGGATAAGATTATTTTATATAGTTTTCATAATGTAAGAAATATTTCAAGATACTATCCTAATAGAGTTAGAAGGTCATCAAGTCAAAATAGCAGGTTTGCAGCCCCTAAAATTCAAGAAAGAAGGAAAATGAATGTGTGAAAACCAAAGATAGTAAAGGTGAGTCATGATCAATCTAAAATCTCAAATAGAATACTTTATATGGTAGAATATACTTTAGATTAGAAATTAATCTAGGGATGTTCATTATCATCTCAGATTTTTGATCTCATGAATGATGAAAAGATCAAGTTGAAGGTACAAATCAAGCTTGAGAAAATATTAAAAGATATTAAATCTTGTGAGAGTATGGAGATATGGAAATATCCTATAATTGTGTTTTTTTAGTGCTCTATGGAAAGTGGTGACTCCATTAGGCTTCATGGAGACACTATTTAGGTAGCAAAAGCATGATGGATGCTTGGTGTGAGGGGGATTTATGTTTGGAAGTGGTCTTGTAATTTTAGTTAATTTAAAGGAGGTATGCATGGAGTAAGGGGGATCATTTTGTCTTAATAATTCATATTTTGTGTTTAACTCTTTTTACAAAGAAGGTGTGGTTCCAAATGGCATCTTGTGGATGACCCTTTGTCATTAATGTTAAAGGGGAAAAAGTCCAAGAAGGGAGATTCACCAGACTAAGGGAGATAAGAGTGATTACTTTGAAGAATGTTTTTCCATAAATGAAAAATGGGGAGTTTTTTGAGAATTTTTATCATTGATTTCAAGGTTGATGTCTTTTATGTCAAGATGCATCTAGTGAATATCCATGACGAGTGGTTTGTGATGAATAAGCTTGTGTGCCTAATGTGACAAGGAAAGGAATCCATATGACAAGAGATAATTTGAAGCAAACCTAATGTCTCTCTATTAAGAGATAATTTTAAATCAACCTAATGATTATTTTTAGGTTTATGTCAAGGATCAGGTCAAGTAAAACATGTTTAAGTTCTTGAGTACAAAGTGTATTAAGAAGGTTAGTCATAACAAGCATAGTCATATCATGAGCATGTGAATGATGAGAATGAATAAAGGATATTGAAAGTCATATTATAAATATGTAAAACCATAAATTAGTGTTTCAAGGTTAGTTTTCAAGAATCAAGTGCTTAAGAAGCCTAGTCATGACACTGGTCATTGCATAAAGAGACCTTGTGAGAAAATATGAGCTTGGTGTCCTGGTGAGATGGATGCATAGAGTAATAGGAGGTTGTATAAGGTTTATTTAACATGAATATGAGGTGTTGGAGAACTCAATAGAGTTTCAAATTAAGCCTATAAGGGTAAGACCTGAAGCCCAAGTCTACAATTAGACTAGTTCTAGACCCTACTTGAGATAATGAGATGTCATGAGATGTTGTTAAGGCCTATGATGGATGTAAATTAGTGTTTGATCATGGTAATAGGTTTTATGATACATATATGAGGTTTTTATATCTTTGATAAAGTTTATAAGTTCAGTTTCAAGACCTAATGTGACTTGTAGGTCAAGGTCTAGAGAGCAAAGAGAGATATGGCGGCTAGATGGGCTATCAAAACTAGTTTCCAAGGTAATAATGAGCATGTGATCATTATCAATGGTGTGATGAGTTATACCATGTGTCTTGACTAAGTCTAAGGTTAAAGTTTGGAATAAAAGGCATGGAAAGTTGTTTTGAGGTTTCTCAAATGCACATAATGAAGGGTTCTCAACTTCATAAGAAATTTAAGTGTTCATTGACATATGTAACCTCTAAATGGGAACATAATATATTCATGGTATATGGGGAAGGTTCCTAGGTAAAATTTACAAGCATTGGTTTTTGGAATGAGGAGCTAAGATTTATGAATGATTGTTAAGATTAGAAGATGGTTTAAACCCTCAAATAGCTGTAACTTAGAACCTATGTGAAATATATTATTCTAAAGTGATCATAATTGATTGGTGTGGTTAGTTAAGTGATTGGAGGTTTTAGTCAACTCTTCCAATATCTTTTAGGTATGATTGGTTTATCAGGTGAGTGAGTGGACACTAGATGAAAGGCCTTGTTTCTCAAATATTTATTGTAGCAGTTAGAGTTGTGTTATAACACAACTAGATACTAAGAGGGGGGTGAATCAATATATTAACTAAAACTAGTCCTTTTCAAAACCTTTTAATTTAGATTAATACTATATTTATAAATCACACACAAAAAAAGCACATAACACAAGATATATCATCGAAAACCTAATAAGGGAAAAACCACTATGATAATAGCTACTAGAAACTACCATTTTAATCCAACCTCATAATAAATAACCTCACTAGTTACAATGTTCAAGGGAACATACCATAAATATATACCAATCCCCTGGTTTAAGATCTTTAACTCTAAGGAATTAACCACTCCCTAACCTAATCACCCACTTAGCTTATCTGATGGTACCAACCTATCTTCTATAGAGCTACAACTCTAGATTATATCATAGATTCATTAATGAATCCAATATGTTTGTTCTCTATTATAGGATTGATTGGTAACTCATCAGACTCCACATAATTTATTTATGGTCTTCTCCTACTATGCTTCTTTGTCTCTATGTCTATATCTATCTCTATTTGACACACTTCATTTCTCTTACCTTCTACTCCTCTATGTCTCTATATTTTCTATTTAACACAAATTGAATAAATCCATCACCATCTTTGAATAACCTAGATTTCATATATATATATATAAATAATTGATCTAGGTTTCCATCTCTTCTATGTGTTAACACTTAGACTTTAACACACCACACCTAATCTAGACTTTAGTTCATTAACACTTGAACTATAAGTTTACACATCTTAAATTCATGAATCACGACCATGATTATTGGTCTCATTATTATCTATAGCATTTTTTGGACTCTATTTTTTATACACATGCTCATATATATATATTTTATCAGTTAGATTGATCGATCTCATTACCTATGTCATGATTCATGGCTTACATGTTCTTACATATGATCATTAGATTGGACTTATATTTAAATATAAAAAATTGATATTATGCTTTGTTCTATGATCTAATGGTCTATATTCAAATAAATCAACTTTAAAACGTGTCCATTTGATCTATCTTTGATAGGATCACACTATCCATTCAATCTTTGTATGCTTACAAACTTTAGCTTTGTCTAGATGTTAAAAATCAAGCTCTTTATCACATATTATTACTTCTTACATATTTAGATCAATTTTTCTCCATAGATATTATTAGACTTGATTATTATTTAACTCACCATTATGTAGATAAACCTTGATAACTATTTTCCATTTGAGTTTACTTTGTCCATCGGATCTCTTTTATATGGTCATCCACTCACCGTCAAATCTTTTGACAAGCTCAATTTTTATCTCTGCTTAACTCACTAAAATGTGACACTTGGCATAAGTATGTGACTTTTATACATTGCTATCAATTCTTGATATTGAGACACTTGGAAATCTCTAGTTGTTCATTGACTTTTTGACTTTAAACTACATCATAGATTTATTGTCAATGCTTTGTCATTATGACACTTGTTACTAGCACATTTACTTGGAGGTCCTTTTGACACTTTAACTTCACTATGATTCATTGGATCTTCTTTGTATGATTAGGTGATAGCCATTGATCAACCTGGGATAACTATAAAGTCTAATACTTAATAAATATTAAGTCCTTTGAGCTGATAAATGCTAGGTCAAAGGGGCCTTTTTTATAATGATAAGCAGGCTTAAGTTATAACTTAAGCTATCAGGTCCCATCTATATCAATTCAAAATCAAAATAAAAATGACTATTTGATTCCATGACTTAAACCCTTAGGTTTTAACTAGGATTTTTTTTAGGAGTAAAGATAATTTAATTAAGAGCTCATTCCTTCTCATTTAAACTTGTGGACCACATGTCTAGAATTCTCATGAAAAAACCCATAACAAATATTCTATCTATTTCCTTTGCAAATGTCCATAAGTGATATTTTTAAAATCATGACAACTTTGCAGGACCTTTGTACAAATTTTGACTATGGAGACCATGTCCATATGCCTAGAAGGCTAACTTTTGACTTGCATAACTCTTGTTGTCCTTAGTCGCATGACTTATAATTTAGTGCATAAGATCCTCTTACATAGGGGATTCCATCCATATATCCAATTGTTCTTGAATCCTTCATATGTGAATGATATGGCATAATAAAATGCCTTGCTTAGCTTTATCTTTTAAACTAAAAATTTGACTAAGTGTTGGAAAACATAATCAAAATGGTTAGGAGCTCAACTTTTATCAAGCATATCTTTAGGTGTGATATAGTGCATGACCTGAGATTCTATGCATATAATCTAGGAACAAAAATGAATAGACCCATGTGATGATTTTATCCTCAAATCTCCACATGTCCAAGCCCTAACCTCATAAATATGATTATTGGCTATGCTGAACCCTTTTCAAAATTTGGCTAAGTATAAAAACCTAGTGATTTTAGTTTAAGTAGCCAAATTTGCATCCCCATATATTCAACTATGCTTCATTGCATATCTTAAAATTTGGTGCATCAAAAATATGGGATAATTTGATCACAACTATATGACCAACTCCCCCATACTCAATCACACATGGTAATGGTGATGTTAGTAAATTTATTTCTCATCTCTTCTTGTCATATACCCATAATGTCTAGATGATCAATATGAAGTACTGAATGACTTACACTCATACACATAAGCACTCCATTCAACCTTGACCTCTGATAGAATGCCTTTCACATCCTTAATTCACCATACTCATCCCTGATCATCAATGGTATCCATAATCTCCCTTTTGACATCAATGACATGCTCATAATGTCCCTTTTGACATTAAACCCTTTTGAAATCAATGAAAATCATAATTCCAATAATATCCCCCTTTATCATTGATGGCAAACTAAATTCTCTGATCTTAAAATATTCTACTCCTTCTCTGGCATTGCTTACATTGGCTTCTAATGAGTATGAACTGACACTATTCATACCAAAGTTGTTCCCCCTTAGGTAATGGCACATTTTCCTAATAATCAAATTGGACACTTGCTCTATTTCTTATTTTAAATTTATAGAGAGCATTTGCTCTTCTTCTCCCACAGAGAGTATTGGAACTTTTTCTCCCCCTTTAACATCAATGGCAAAGGGATTCTTTATGACTATTTGTCCAAATATTTCTCCCTCTTTATCAGGTAAAGGAGTTTTTCCAAGAATATTCAACCATCAACTCATTATAAATTTGCAAAGATATACATACCTAAGTTATCTTTTCTTTCTTCCTTTAGGGATCAACAAAGCTTCTATGAGACTCCCCATGGACTCATGCCCTATCATTAAGATCTAGTTATGTGGTGTAGGAGCCACCACTCCCAACTTCTATTTGAAATATTCAAAGTATTCCTTGGGAAGAGGTTTCGTGAATATGTCTACAATTTCATCCTTAGTTGACACATATTATATTGTGACCTCTTGATCCACAACCCTCTCTCTTAATAAGTGATACTTGATTGATATGTGCCTAGTTCCAGAATGCATCATTGGATTCTTCGATATATTGATAAAACTTGAATTATCATAAAAAATAGAGATAGGTGCCTTGTACTCTACCTTGATGTCCTTGAGTGTTTTCTTCATCCATAAGACTTGAGTGTAACATGCCACTATTGAAACATATTTTGCTTATATTGTAGAAAGAGTAACTAACTCTTGCTTTTTTCTCAACCATGAAACAATTTTGTTTCCAAAAAAATGCACCACCACTAGTGTTTCTTTTATAATCCACACTTCTTACCCAATCAAATTATGTATATGCTATAAAAATGAAATCTTCACTTGAAAGATACCAAAGTCCATAGTCAATTGTGCTCTTGATGTATCTAAAGATCCTTTTCACTACATTAACATTTGAATCTCTAGGAGTATCTTGAAATATTACAACCATGTATATCACTTACATGATATCCAATCTTGATGTAATTAGGTATAACAAACTACCTATCATTGATCTTTACATAGTCTAATTTACATCAAGGGACTCATCCTCTTTGCTTAATTTTCATCTAGTTATAATGGGAGTACTAATTAGTTTAATATCCTCCATTCCAAACTTCTTGGGAATTATTTTTGCATACTTGGTTTAGGATATGAATATCCCTTCATCAAATTATGTTATTTGTAGACTAAGTAGGAAATAAAGTTCTCCTAGCATAGACATCTCAAACACACTTTGAATTTGTGTAGCAAATTCTTTGCACATCATGTTATTACTACCACAAAATATGATGTCATCTACATAAACAATAACAATCAACATATGCTCACCTTTTGCTTTGAAGTATAAATTATTGTCTACACATCCTTTGTTGAAACCTTGTTATTGTAAGTATTGTTCCAATTTTGAATACCATGCCCTAGGTGCCTATTTAAGACCATACAATGCCTTTTTTACTCTGCATACATAATCTTCTTGTTCTAAAAACTAAAAACCTTTAGGTCATTTTACATATACTTCCTCTTCTAGGTTCATATTCAAGAAAGCTAACTTAACATCCATTTGATAGACTTTGAATTTCTTATATACTGAGCATGATAGAAACATTAGTATATATTCTAATCTATCAACATGTGTTTCTAACAGTTTTCACTTTTCCACATTCAAAAGATGAAAGAAACTAGGATAAATGGTTAGGGGTTTGCACGTACCTAGATGAAGTTTGTGCACCATTATCCAGACATTGTAGGGACTCCTCTTTGGCTGTGGAGGACGACACCTGTAGAAGAAAGAGACTTAAACAAAGAGATTGTTAGATGGATGTAGGGTGGACTACCAAGCGATATGCTCGGTCCCAGAAGTGCAAAGACTTCCTTGAGGGATGATATTCCACTAGTTGATAAAATAATGTCAGATAAAGATAAATAATGAAAGACTAAGCAAAAGAAATAGGGACAATGCATACCTATATTCTACTGTTGGTCTTCCATAGTCATCGACACACCTGTTAGTCTGTTGTCATCAGTTGGTTAAAGTTATCAATGTCAATTAGTCTGTTGATGTTGGTAGGGGAAATGGTTGATGTCATTCAGGGCAATGGCCTTGGATAGGGTTTTGGATGAGTTTTAGGTTGTGTCTTTAGTTGGTAGAGAGGTCTGTGGTAGTCAGAGAGTCTGTACAAGGATGCAAGACAGTAGATAAGGTCTTAAGAGGGACAAGGTAGAGAGACAGGTTGTCAAAAAAGGGGTAAGGGTATGAATAAGGCTTTTCTTCCTCTCTGAGAAGAAAGTTAGGTCTGGTCTAGTTGATAGTTGGGTCTGGTTGATAATACTTAGAAGTAATGAAAAGAAGCTAATTGCTTATACATTCTAAATACATTCTAAATTACTGAAATAATAAAAAGGGTAGAAGAATACTTACCTCCTACTTGGTGTAGAGCTAGAGGTGTTTGAGATGCTTGTCCCTGTTGTGTCTGTAGCTAGAAGAGCATTGGTTGAAGTCTGATGATTGATTTTAGAGAGTTCATGTTGATGTCCAGGTTTGAGAGTCGAGAGAGGAAGAGAGTCCAAGATAGAATTTACATTCATGGTCTGTGATTTAGCATCCCAAGCGAAAGAGAATTTGCCTTTGGGTTATTTTAAGTGACTGATGTCGGTGATCCCATCGGCATCGATCGACTAGTAACCGACGTCGATGGCTAGAAGATGGGAAAAAGGCTAAAATTAGCCTTTTGCCCATTCCTCCATCTATCAAGTTTAATTGTCATTGGAATATGGTCGAAGGTGGGTTTAATAGGTGTGAGAGGTTAATGGGAGGGTCGAAATAGGTCATAAATTGGTCATAGGGTGATGGGAGGCATCTAAGGGGAGGTATCCAAGGTGGGGTGTGTCCAAGGGTGTTATTAATTTAAAATAGTTAATTATTTTAAATTGATAATTGAGTGGATTAGGAATGTTTTAGAAGTGGACCAAGGGGACCAAGGGGGGAGTCGACCAATGAGTAGACATGATTTTGGTGTCTACATTTGCCCCTTTTTGTCTTGTTGGTTGTTTTAGACGAACTGCAAGACAAAAATAGGAATAAGTTGCCCCAGGTATGGGATAAAGTTGCTTTTGTCCTGTTGGTTATTCTAATGAACTGCAAGATAAAAATGAATGAGCTGGTTACCCCAATTATGGGATGAGGTATTCCCACTCAAAGTGGGAGTTGAGGGAAGGGAACCTAAAATCAGGTGTTGATTTCATAGATAGTGGATGGATATGGTTAAGTTTGAGTGTGAATGTTGTAATAGTTGAGATTTTACACATACCACTTCACAAGATGGTCAGGTCAAATTGTCACAGTTCGAGGGTCAAAGAGTGCTAAAATCAAAATAACCACACCCTAGCATTTAGTCGTAACTAATTGGATTATTCGATCCAAGATGTAGCTCTAATGGTCGTCATGTTCCAAGTATCTTGGGCTCAGGAAGTGCTCTTGGAAAACATGAAAATGTCACAAGTAGTGAGGATTAACTTGCTCACGATCCAATACTTGTGAGGGTCAAAATGTGGGTTGCAGACAATTTTTCTAACCATTTGTGAGGTAGCATACATGCAAAAACAACCAAGGCAAAGTTGTCTTGGAAGTGGTCATGGTCTGAGGAGATAATCATGATCTCCAAGGTTGTTGGTCGAGTCAATTTGAGATAGTTGGTCCATTAGATGGATGGATGAAAGAATAGCTGAGCTAACCTCAAAAGACCCCATGTCAACTGAGTGCTGCCTACATAGCCCCTGTTGGAAGGGCCTCAGACCAATGTAGTTTAGGTGAGGAGTCAAAGTGGTTGATGATTGGTTTGGACTAGGTAAAGTCATGGTTAGAGGTAAGATGGTTTGTCCATTAAGTAGACGAACAAATGGATGTGGCTGAGCTAACCCCAGAAGACATCATGTCATCTGAGTGCTGCCAACATAGCCCCTATTTGAAGGGCCTCAAGCTAATGTAGTTCTCCCTAAAAGGGAGGAAGAGGGTCAGTTATGGATGGGTTGGACTAGGTAAAGTCATGGTTAGAGGTAAGATGGTTTGTCCATCAAGTAGACGAACAAATGGATGTGGCCGAGCTAACCCCAGAAGACATGATGTCATCTGAGTGCTGCCTACATAGCCCCTATTTGAAGGGCCTCGGGCCAATGTAGTTCTCCCTAAAAGGGAGGAAGAGGGTCGATTATGGATGGGTTGGACTAGGTTAAGTCATGGTCAAAGGTAATATAGTTTGTCTATCAGATAGATGAACAAACAGATGTGGCTGAGCTAAACCCAGAAGATGTCATCTCATCTAAGTGCTACCTACATAGCCCTTGTTGGAAGGGCCTCAGACCAATGTAGTTCAGATCAAGAGTCAAAATGGTTAATGATTGGTTTGGTCATGATAATGGTTTAGCACTTCCCATATGTCTGAGGGTACATGCTTGAAATGATGAGGGTAAGATGATGTTACAGCCTTTTCCATATTATGTGATGGTGTATTCTGTAACATTGGTTGAGTGGTATTTCATCCCTAGCAAGTGTCCATATCGGTGAATGATGTATGCTAAAAATGAAATGAGTCGATTTATGCTTCAGCAAGTAATGATTTATGCTTGGCATAAATTGAGTGGTTGATAGTTTCCATGTGTATTGGTGTCCATAGAAACTATGTGAAATGGACTATGTCATGTTGGTGGTCTAAAAATGTTTGGGTTGGTTTGGTTTGGTTTGGAAATGATTTGGTTGGATGTGACCAAAGGTATGGAGGAAGTGAAAGGCATTTTTGCCCTTTCATTAACATGGACCATAATGATAGCATAGGTAGGGGTTTTTCAAACAAAAGCCCCATTCATGCATTACGTCATTGACCATTGTTTGTGTTAGAGAAGTAATCGAATCACTTTGACATTAAAATGAGCTTGAAATCCCTTGAGTAGGTGATGTGATATGTTAGGATAGGGTAAACCTTTTTAGTAGGGATAACTTTGCCCCTTTTTATAGGAGATCCTGAGAACGACTAGAAGTCAAGTCCATGACCTTTTTTTTTAAGACTGATCAATGCGAGAAGTCTACGTGGGGATGTTGTTTTGTTTTGTGGTCATTTGTGAAGCTGATCGATGCAAGAAGCTTTTGAGAGAGTGCTATTTGTAGTAAGATTTATGTATAGCCATCCTTCGAGGGAATGGTTTATATTTTTGCTTTATATGTTTGAGGACTTTGAATAGTTGTCCTTCAAGGGAGCAGTCTATTATCTATAGCAATGATGATGCAATTATCCCTTGAGGGAGCAGTCTGCATTTAGAATTTATGACCTTTTGATATTTTGACATCTCAATTTATTTTTGAAAAAAATTTTAGTCATGGACAAGACTATAGAAGTTCGAGGGCTCCCTTTTATCAAGACAAAGCATTCATATAAAAGGGTTACATAGGGTTTGCTTTAGGGAAATAGGGTTGAAAGAAATAAGGATTAAGATGATAGGGATAGCTCAAGGGACGAGCTCAAGTTAAATGTCAAGTGAATGAGTACTTAACTAACAGTAGAATGGTCACATATGCAAGGCATTAAGAGGCTCAGGTTCTGGTTGGCCTTCAAAAGAAGACAGATGATAAGTCCCTGATCCATACTTATGTGTTATGATGTAAGGTCTGAGCCAATTAGGAGCAAACTTGCCTCATTTACTTCTTTCCAAATTGGTCACGTGTTAAAGATGATTAAGAAGCTGGTTGATGTTTGGTCGATGCTTGGTTGATTGATGTTTGTTTGATGTTTGGTCAAGGCTTGGTCGAGGCTTGGTTGGTTGATGTTTGGTCGATGCTTGGTTGATGTTTGGTCAAGGCTTAGTCGAGGCTTGGTTGATACTTGGTCGAGGCTTGGTCGAGGCTTGGTTGGTTGATGTTTAGTCAAGGCTTGGTTGAGGCTTGGTTGATATTTGGTTGATGTTTGGTCGAGGCTTGGTCGAGGCTTGGTCGATGCTTGGTTGATGCTTGGTCAAGGCTTGGTCGAGGCTTGGTCGAGGCTTGGTCAAGGTCGTGATAGTCAATATAGAGTCAAATTCCTCTAGTCGCTTATGTGATAGGGAGAATGTCTGACAGATTTAGTTTGAGAGGGCAAGATCTTGATCTTTCATGTTGGAGGTCAGAATCTCAGAATGATTGAAAGTGATGGAGGCAATGGTAGGTAATGATGTGACCAAAGTAACCAGTGGTTGGGGGTCTTCGGGTTGGACCTTCACTGCCTGTAAGGCTTTGATCAAAGTTAGACAATGTTGTGGAGAGTTTTGTATGAGGTCATACAAAGATGTCTTCATAGAGGTTTGGTGACATTGTTTCACCATGGGGTCATGAATTGGGTTTGAATAAGTGGGTCGGGATGTGCCCAAGATTGAAATCTTGGGTTTTGGTGGTTGAGGAGACTTGACAAATGGATATGTTTAGGGGAGAGAAACCTTCTCTTTCCTTTTATCCTACATGATTTATGACCTATTGGCCACATTGATGGTGTTGATTTTGAATAATGGGGTAAAATGTGGTAGAGAGACCACAATCTGATGATGGGCTCTAGATTTAGGTGAATATGTTTGAGAGGTATGGGATGGTGTCGATGGTTTGTTGAATGGGTGGTCAAAAGGATCCTTAGCAATAAAGGTGTCCTATTTGAAGTGTTGATGAATGACAGCTTTAAGAGTATAGCAATGCTCAGTGTCATGTCCAGGTGTGTGATGATATGCACAAAATTATGTTTCATCGAACCAAGATGGCCTTGATCTGAGAGTTGATGAGTGTGATAGTGAAAATGTTTGGGAGACATTAGACAATGTTGGATATTTGTTAAAGGGGTCCTTAATAAGAGGGGTGTCTTTATTGATGAATTAGTGGATGGAAACCTTAAGGGCAGAACAATTTTTAGTGTCATGCCCAGGTGTGTGATGATATTGGCAAATTTTGGTGTCATCGAACCAAGACAGTTTTGGTTTGAGAGGTTGAAATGGTTTGATAGGTGGAAGAGTGATGTTAGAAGTTTGCAAAAGTTGACATAATAATAAGGTGTAAGAACCTACTAATGGGTCTACACGTTGTGTTGTAGTAAAGGTTGGCAACTTTTGTTTAGAAGCTATTGAGGGAGTGTTTCACACCATATTTTTGTTTGGTGGTGTGGTCGCATGTGTAGATGGAACTTTCATGGTAGGAGGTGTTGGATGTTTTGAATGAGGTATGTTTTTGTTAGGTGTTGGTCATAATGGAGGTGATTTGTTTTTGTTGGGTGTCAAAGTAGAAAGCACTCCTATTAAGGTGGATGGGTGTGGGCCCAAAATAGAGGGCAATGGTGATGGTGGGAGAAAAGTTCTCCGATGTAGTTTAGTAGCCTTCTTTGGTTTAGTGTGAGGACTACTATTGTGAGGGGCAAGGTTCAAATCAACCTTCATCAAATCTTCTTCAGTCAAAGTGGGTGAGGTGGCTAGTTCCTCTCTCGATGGAGAAGGGATTAGAGAGTTTGGCTCTTTAAGAGGGCAGAGCATAGGGATGGTGATGGCTTTAGCATGTGGTCAAGGAGCAGGGAAAGTATGATCCCCCATTGATGATAAGAAGGATGAGGGCGAGGCTAGTGGCATCGGTATGGTTAAAGTATCCTCCAACATAAGAGAGGTTGATGGAGAATTAATAGGAGAAGAAGGTTCTTCCCCTGTGGAAGATGAATGGGAGAAGAAGATTCTTCCACTTGTGAAGGACCAATGGGTGGGCTAACCTCTTTAGACTGTGAGAGAGGTTGGTTAGGCATAAGAGGTGAGACCGTGTTGACTGTGCGTCTATTATGCTCTTGGGAGTCATCAGTCATGGTCTACACATTGTTTTGGCTAGGGGGATGGTTAGAAAAAGGTTATCTAAAGATGTCTACATTTTGATTGGGTGGTGAGTTTGGGTTATCCAAAACAAGATCCCCCTTGTCTATCATGTCTTGGACAATGTTTTTGAAAGTCTTACAGTTGTTTATGTCATGGCCTTTGACACGGTGATAGTTGCAAAAGTCATGTTCCCTATACCATGTAGGGATGGCTTTTGCGAGGTCAAATTGAGGTGGTCAAATTTGAGGAAGATTGAGGACCCCCTACTTGGAAAGTTTATCCAACACAGATGCGTATGATTCTCCTAGTGGAGTATACTAACATTGTATATACCATTGTTGGAATTGTTTAATGATGCTTTGAGATGTGGAAGGTTTGGATTGGTTGGTTGTTGTTGAAGATGATGGCCTAAGGACCATAGCATTTGCCAATCCCTTGGACTTAGAATATGAAGAAAAAGGTTTGGATGAAGAAGGGTGATTTGATTTTGTGTTGGGGTTTTTACTACGCAATTTGACCTTGTTTTCCTCGATGGCACGTAGTTCAAGCTTCCTAGCCATCATGAAAGCTTCATCAAAGGTGCAGAATGTTTGGACCCATAGAGTAGATGAAATATGTTTGGCACATGCCCATGAAAAGAGCTCAATGAGCTCAGGTTGAGGTAAAGAAAAGGAGAGTTGGTTGATTAAGCCTCTCTAACGGGTAACAAAATCGGCTATTGATTCATTGTCAAATTGTCTGATAGAGTATAGGTCTGTGATAGAGACCTTTTTGGTGATGTTGATAGAAAAGTGGTCAAGGAAAAGTTGAGTTAGTTGAGTGAAAGAAAAGATAGAATGACTGGTAAGGGAGCTATACCAGTCGAGGATAGCACCAGAAAGCGACATGGGTAATGTGCGTAGTAACAACACATCATCATGTGCTATAAGGTAACAAGCGTGTCTAAATGCTCATAAATGTTGTTGTGGGTCCTCTTTACTCTGAAAATGAGTAAACTTGGGGAGTTCCCACTGACTGGGATATGGTTGGATTGGGACTGAGGGATGAATGGGTTCATTACAAATCTATTCGTATGAGAGAACATTGCTTGAACCGGAAATAGATGTCTCAAGATTAGACATTTTGTCCATCAACATTTTGATTAGATGTATTGATAGATTTGTAGGTGGGGCACCCCCTAGGTTGTAAGGCACTTGGAAGGTATTAGGAGGGGCGTACGATGTAGTTGGTTGCACTTGTATAGGCACAACATATTGATGACTAGTCATAGGGACAAAAGTGGAAGCCAAGGGTGGTTGTGTCATGAAGGTAGAAGGCACGACTAGGCTTGATGTTACCAGAGATGTTTGGATGGTGGTGATATCAGCCAAAGGATGAGTAGCCACCCTAGTGTTGATGGGGGCAAGAGTAGGCGGGATGGAGACAACTAGGTTTTGAAAAGGGGTAAAACTTTGTTGGATAGTTTGCGGTTGATGGGAGGTCGAAGCCCCAATGGAAGTGGGCCCTGAAATGGAAGGAGAAACCACACTTTGAATATTAGTCATGGGTGGGTTATTAGTTGAGGTGATGCCCTGGGTGTCTATGGGTTGGACTACAAACACTGTTGATATGATTGCCATTTCAACTAAGGAGGTTAGCATCCCATAAATTGGGTTGCCTAAAGAGTCTCATGTTCAACTTCTCATGAGATAATGTTGAAGGGCCTTGACATTGAGATCAAGGAACCTTTCAAAGTCTTGGTCCCCTTTAGGGACAATAGGGGGTTGAGTTGGGGTTAGTTAGGTAGGAGTTCATTTGGTCTCTGAATGATATTCCATTAGAGGACTAGTTATGGAAGGTGAAGGCAGAAGCGGTTGTTGCCTTACGTGGTCAACAAGAGTTTTGGTTTGACTACATGTCAAAACCATTCAAGGCAAAAAAGGTTCAGGTTCTAGAAACTATGTTTTTCAGTCTCAGAAAACCAGAATGGGTGTCTAACAGCAAGAAAGTTGGGTTTTAAGCCTGCTATTTTGGAAGAAGGATTTTGACAGTGACCGACGTCAGTGGAAAAATTGATGTTGGTGAAATAGGTTGCCAATGTTGGTCAGATAACTGATGTCGACAAAGATGGTTGCCGATGTCAGTGGAAAAACTGATGTTGATTACTGTGTTTTTCCAAAAACTCAGAGAATTTGAAAGTTTTTGAAAGAAAGAAGAAAACGTCCTTACTAGCTCAAAAAACTAGATAAAAATAGAAAAGTAGATGAAGATAAGCAAACCCTAAATGTTAAATCCTAAGAATAAACTTTTAGAATCATGTTGGCTTATGCCTTAGAGTGTGTTTGGGAAGTTGGCTTTTAGAACGGGTCCTAGAAGAGGCAATCTAAGGCTGGTTTCATGATAGTTTCAGTGCTCAAAGTCTGTATTAGGTTTCGTACGTGGCCTGGTGCTAAGGAGAAAACTCCCCTCACTTCACGAGCCTAGAGATAAGCTGGGTTGCTTAGCCATTATATACTTCCCCTAGAGTTTATACTCTGCCAGAGAACAGAGTGGGCTCTCCCCTTGCTAGTGAAGTCCAAGTAGGATTACTAGGAAGGGTAAGGTATCTGCTAGGTGATGAAATCCTAGTCGGGCCTTGTCTCAGGTATGTTTAGATGTTTGATTTGTGAAAGTGGTGTAGTTGTGTAACATAAGTGTGCTATGATTTATTCATAATGTAGTTTTAATTACTAAATGTGTGGACTAAATATGCATTCAAGCAGAAATGAGATGCAATAGATTTTAAGCCCAAATAGAAATGTGTGTTCAGATGCAGACAAGTGGTGAAAAGGTTGAAGAGTATGAATTTCACTACTCTAAAATTTAAGAGCAAGGGTGACAAGAATAAAAAGAAAGATTATTTTTAACTTGATTATGATGATTTTTCAAAATAAAGAGATAGAAGAAGGATGCAAGAAGAAATCTAATTCACCTATATGAATGTTTGTTTTTTAGAAGAAAAAGTATGAACCCAAGGAAAACTCCTAGGGTCCCACCGGGCGTGCCAGAATGTTTCTAATAGTTTTCACTTTTCCACATTTAAAAGATGAAAGAAACTAAGATAAATGGTTAGGGGTTTGTATGTACCTGGATGAAGTTTACACACTGGTATCCAGACGCTGTAGGGACTCCTCTTTGGCTGTGGAGGACAACATCTGTAAAAGAAAGAAACTTAAACAAAGAGATTGTTAGATGGATGTAGGGTGGACTGCCGAGCGATATGCTCGGTCCCAAAAGTGTAAAGACTTCCTTGAGGGATGATAGTCCACTAGTTGATAAAATAATGTCAGATAAAGATAAATAATGAAATACTAAGCAAAAGAAATAGAGACAATGTGTACCTATATTCTGTTATTGGTCTTTCACAGCCACCGGCGCTGGTTAGTCTGCCATTGTCGGTTGGTTAAAGTTGCCAACGTCAGTTAGTCTGCCAACATCGGTAGGGGAAATAGTTGATGTCAGTCAGGGAAATGGCCTTGGACAGGGTTTTGGATGAGTTTTAGGTTGTGTCTTTAGTCGACAAAGTGGTCTGTGGTAGTTAGAGAGTTTGTACAGGGATGCATGATAGTAGATAAGGTCTTAAGAGGGACAAGGTAAAGAGACAGGTTGTTAGAAAATGGGTAAGGGTATGAAGAAGGCTTTTTAGCCTCTCTGGGAAGAAAGTCAGGTCTGGTCTAGTTGATAGTTGGGTCTGGTTGATAATACTTAGAAGTAATGAAAAGAAGCTAATTGATTATACATTCTAAATTACTGAAATAATAAAAAGGGCAGAAGAATACTTACCTCCTACTTGGTGCAGAGCCAGAGGTGTTTGAGATGCTTTTCCCTATTGTGTCTATAGCTAAAAGAACATTGGTTGAAGTCTGATGATTGATTTTAGGGAGTTCCTATTGATGTCCAGGTCTAAGATCCGAGAGAGGAAGAGAGTCCAAGATAGAATTCATGTTCACAGTCTATGATTTAGCATCCCAGGTGGAAGAGAATTCACCTTCGAGTTGTTTTAAGTGATCGACGTCGGTGATCCCACCAGCATCGACTGACTGATAACCGACGTCAGTGGCTAGAAGATGGGAAAAAGGTTAAAATTAGCCTTTTGCCCATTCCTTCATCTGCCGAGTTTAATTGTCATTGGAAAATGGTTGAAGGTGGGTTTAATAGGCGTGAGAGGTTAATGGGAGGGTTGAAATAGGTCATAAATTGGTCATAGGGTGATGGGAGGCATCCAAGGGGAGGTATCCAAGGTGGGGTGTGTCCAAGGGTGTTATTAATTTAAAATAGTTAATTTATTTGAAATTAATAATTGAGTGGATTAGGAATGTTTTAGAAGTGGACCAAGGAGTAGACACGATTTTGGTGTCTACAACATGAACAAATTTTTATTCAAAATCTATGCCCTTAACTTGTGCACATCCTTTGCACACCAATCTTGCTTTAATCCTTATTACAACTCCATCTTGATTGATCTTGTTTCTCTAGACCCATTTTGTACCTATCACATTCTTATTAGAAGGTCTTGGGACTAATTGCCATGTTTTGTTCTTTTTTATTTATCTTAGCTCTTCTTCCATGGATTTTAGCCAATTATCATCCTTTTTGGCTTTAACATAACTCTTAGGCTCAATTTTAGATATTAGAGTAAAACTTACTTGCTCCTTGTTTATTGTAGCTCATTTCCTTTTCTATACTTCTTCATTCTTATTGCCAATTATTTACTCTTTAGGATGATCCTTTTGAACAAATCTTGGAGGTAAATTTTCATTCATTTCCTCAACCTCTTCATTATCTACATCTTTAAGATTTGATTCTTTAGTATTGATTTCCTTATCAAGTTCAACATGTGTCAATCCTTCTTCAACCTTGACATTTATGCTCTTTACAATATTGTGTAGTCTTTTATTATAATATACATAATATTTGCTTTGTGTGGAATAACCAAGAAATATTCCTTCATCACTTCTTGATTCAAATCTTCCTAGTTTGTCCTCTTTTCTCTTGATGTAGCATTTGCTTCCAAACACTTTGAAGTACTTAATAGAAGCAATATTTCCATACCATAGCTCATATGGAGTTTTTTCACTATTTACCCTTAGTTGAACTATCTCCAAGATGTAGACTACTATTTGGACTACTTCTCTCTAGTATCCATTAGGTAACTTGGCCTCTTTTAACATTATTCTAGCCATCTCCTTGACTACCCTATTCTTTCTCTCAACTACTCCATTTTGTTGTGGAGTCCTTACTATAGAGTAATGCCTTTTGATCCCATGCTTCTCATAATACTCTATAAAGTCATTTGAGGTGAATTATCAACCTTTATCAGATCTTAAGCTTTTCATCTTTCATACAATCTCATTCTCTACCATGGGTCTAAAGGTTTTGAATCTTTCAAATGCTTAAGAATTGTCCTTAAAAAAGGTTACCCATATCATTCTTGAGTAATCATCTAAAAATAACATGAAGTATTTTTCTTCTTTAGATCTTTTTGTCTTAGTAGGACCACAAATATCAATATGAACTAGTTCTATAGGCTTTGTAGTTGCATACTCCTTTGTTTCAAATTTGACCCTTATCTACTTTCCTAGTTGACATTCTTTGAAATTAGTGTCTATAGGGTTGGTTATCTTGGGCATGTGTTTGACACAGTTATTTGAACTTACTTTGACTAGGTTATCAAAGTTGACATGACCCATTCTTCTATGCCATTATTAACTCTCATAAATATTTCCTATTAGCTAACTATTACCATTTACTTCAACAAGATTATAGATGTTTATTTCAGTCCTTTTCCCTTCTACAACTATTTTTCTAGATCTCTTTAGCTGAATAACACTTAATAGTTTATGCTTTGATCCTTCAACATAAATGATATCATGTGTAGGTATTTTTCCATCTATGTTCAAAGATCTTTTATCTTTGATCTTTACTACTATCTTATCTCCCAAGTTGACATATGCTTCCTTATATTTTATCATTTTGGTGAACTTACTCTTGTCACTAGTCATATGCTTTGAGAAACCACTATTTATCACCCATAAATTCTACTTCTTGGCATGGAGTGTAGTTTGAGCAATCATGGATTGATTTTTCTCTCTCCAAACATCCTTGGGTTTCTTATTTGGCTTCTTTTCAGAAACTTGTAAACCTTTGTTCACACTGGGAGGCACGCATTTATTTATATTGTGTAATTTTTATCTTACAAATCTTGTTCTACAATTTTTAGCTATGTGACCAAAATTATAGCAATTATAACACATCACATTTATATCTAACAAAGGAACAAATGAGTTTTTACTTACAAAATTTGTTCTCCTTGTAGGTAAAACTATATAATCAATAACCCTATGACCAAACTAATTACATGTATAAAAACAATCATAGAAAGATGAGGAATACGTAGTCATAACATTTTTTAGTGCAGCATGAGGAGATTTTCTAAACTCTATCTTCTTCAAGTCTCTCACTTTGGTGTATCCATTTGCATCAGATACCTTTGTCTTCTTCTTCTCTTCAATATTATTTTTAGGTTTAGATTTCTTCACAATAGTTGTGTTTGAGTCTATCTTTGTATCCTTACAAGCTTTATCTTTCTTTGCTCTTGATTCTTCTTTTACTTTGAAGCTTTCATATAGGTGAGCATATGTACTAGTAGTGGAACTCTTTCCATTTTCTTAACCAAGACCTGATCTCTCTTTTGAGGGATTTTGAGAGTTGATCAATTCATCAAGAATTTTTGATCCTCCTATCAACTTTAGACTTTTGTCTAGTTGACCTTTGGCCTTTTCAATGTCTTTTCTCAAAGCCACTATCTCTTCTTCTATCTTCATACACTCATTAGATTTATATTTTAGTTCAAGTTTGACTACATATTATATTATTTTAGCCTCTTCAACTTGTGTCTTTAGGCTCACTATCATCTTATCATATTTATCAAGACTTTTGGACATTTTCTTAATTTCTTTTTGTCCAAGCTTCTTCTATTTGTATCTCTCTTTTATTAGTTTGTCAATTTCCTCTAAATCACATATTAGCTCACACTCTAGATCCACTTATCCTTCTTATTCTTTATCTGAGTCTTCAACTTATTCTTGATCCATAGATGCTGATTTTATTATCATGAATATGACTTCTTTTTCTTTAGCCATAAAATCACAGTCATGATCATCATCAGAACTAACATTGTCATCCATTGAATCACTATCTTCTTTTATGTATAGACCTTATTTTTGAAGAAGTTCTTCTTGGTATAGTAGGGTTTAAACTTTTTTCTACTCTCTATTTGTTCAAATTTATCCTTTTTATTATGAGGGAATTATGCAACAAAATGTCCTACTTTATTATAGTTAAAGCATTCGAAGGGTAACTTACATCTGTACTTTCTAGATCCCTTCTTCAATCTTCTGATAAAATTGGCTTATTCTTCATCAATCTCCATAGATTTAGGTGTAGGTGTTTTTGTATTTACCAGTTTATATGATTTGAATATAGATTCTCTCTTTAATATATCTATCTCTCCCATTCTCATCTCATATGCTATGAAGGCTCCATGTAACTCATCAATAGTGGGCTTATCTAGATATATTACTTCATTTATTATGGATATTTTAGAATCATATCTTGATGGTAAATATTTTAGGACCTTTTTTATAATAATAGATTCTTTAATTTATTATCCAAGACCTCTAGTTATGTTGACTATTTCATCTACCCTAAAGAGGTAGTCTACAATCTTATCTTCCTCATTAATTTTAAGGCTTTCAAAATTGCCTTTATAAGTTTGTAGCTTGTCCTGCTTTACCTTGTTGTCTCCTTCATAGATGCTCTTAAGTTTGTTTTAGGTATCTTTTGAATTTTGACAATGCATCACTTTGACAAACATTGATTTTGATAATCCAAAAAGAATAGTATTCTTTACCTTGGCATTACTCTCATATGCCTTCATGGTATCTTAATTAGTAGGAGTTGTGGAAGGGGCTATATATCTATTTACCATAGACATCCATACATCAAACCCTAGTGAAGATAGATAAACTTCCATTATTATTCTCCACAATGTATAGTTTGATCCATCAAAGAGAGGTGCTTTGTTTTATGAAGATCCTTCTTCAATAGCCATTTATGTCCATTATTCTAAGATCTACCTAAGTTGATTAAGCTTTTTATAAGGAACTAGGATTTGATACCAATTGTTGAAACAAAACAAGATACTGAGGGGGGTGAATCAATATATAAACTAAAACTAGTCCTTTTCAAAATATTCTAATTTAGATTAAGACTATATGTATAAATTACATACACAAAAATACATAACACAAGATATACCATGGAAAACCCAATAAGGGAAAAACCACCATGAGAATAGCAGCTAAAAACTACTATTCTATTCCAACTTCAAAATAAAGAAATCTCACTAGTTATAATGTTTAAGGGAAACAACCCTAAGGAGACATCAATCTCCTAGTTTGAGAGATTCAACTCTAAGGAGGCACCCGCTCCATAACCTGAACACCCACTCAACTAATATGATGGCACCAACCTATCTAAATATTCTATGGAGATACAACTCCAAATTATAATATAGATTTAATAATGAATCAAATCCTTATATTATCTATTATAGGTCTAATCTACAACTACTCATAGTTTTCACATAATCTATTTGTGCCTTTCTTCCTCTCTACTCCTCTATCTATATGTCTAGGTCTATCTATATTAGACACACTTAATTTCTCTTGCCTTCTACTCCTTTATGTCTCTATCTTTTATATTTTACACAAATCAAATAACTCCAACACTACCTGCCTATAACCTAGATGTTATATATATATATATATATATATATATATATATATATATATATAAACAATTGATCTATGTTTCCATCTCTTCTATGTGTTCACACTTGGACTTTAACACATCATACTTATTCTACACTTTAGTTCATTAACACTTGAATTGTAAGTTTTTGCATCTCAAATTCATGAATCGTGCTCATTACTATCTATAGAATTTTCTAGACTCTAGTTTTAATGCACATGCTCATTTATATAAATTTGATCAGTTAGATTTATCAATCTCATTATTTATGTCATGATTTATGGCTTACTCACATGTTCCTATATCTGACCATTAGAATAAAATTATCTTTCAATATTGATAATTGATCTTATGTTTTGTGCCATGATCTAATGGTCCATATTCAAATAACTCAAATTTAAAACATGTTCATTTGATTAATCTATTACAAGATCATGCTATCCATCTAATCTTTGTACATTTTTGAACATTAGTTTTGTCTAGATGTTAAATGTCAAGCTCTTTATCTCATCTCATTACTTCCTACATCTTTAGATAGTTTTTACTCCATTAATATTCTTAGACTTGCTTAATCTTTAACTCACCATTATGTTGATAAAACTTGAGCACTTTATTCCATATGAGTCCACTTTCTCCATCGAATATCCTTTATATGATCATTTACTCACTGTCATATCTTCTGACAAAATTGATATTTATCTCTACTTAGCTCATGAGAATGTGACACTTGGCATAGGTGTGTTCCTTCTATACATTTTTGTCAATTCCCAATATTAAGACACTTGGAAATATCTAGTTGGTCATTGAATTTTTGAATTTAAACTACACCATATATTTATTTTTAATGCTTTGTGATTGTGACACTTGTCAGTAGTGTATTTATTTAGAGGTTTTTTTAACACTTTGACTTCACTATGCTTTGTTATATCTTCTTCGTATGATTAATCAATAACCATTAATCAAGTTGGGACAAATATAAGGTCTATTACTTAGGAAATATTAAGTCCTTTGAGCTATTACTTACTAGGTTGAAGGGGCTAGTTTTATAATGACAATAAAGGCTTAAGTTATAACTTAAGCTACTAGGTCTTGGCTATATCTAGTCAACATCAAAATATAAAGTCCTATTTGAATCCATGAATTAAACCCTTAGGGTTTAATTGAGAAACCCTTTTTTTTAGAGCAAAGATAATTCAATTATGTGTTCATTCATTCTCATTTAAACCTATAGACCATATGTCTAAAATGCTTATGAAAAAAACCATAATAAATCTTCTATTTGTTTCATTTGAAAATGTCCATAAGTGATCTTTATAAAAGCATGAAAAATTTATAGGACCTTTGTGAAAATTTTTACTAAGTATGGAGACCATGTCAATATTCTTAGAAGGCTAACTTTGTACCTACATAACTCTTGTTGCACTTAGTCACACGACCTATAATTTAGCACATAAGATCCTCTTACATAGTGGATTCCATAAATATATCCAATTAATCCTAAATCCTTCATATGTGCAAGATATGGCATCATAAAAATGACTTTTAAACTTTTTCTTACAAACTAAAAATTTGACTAAGTGTTGGAAAACACTATCAAAATGGCTAGGAATTCAACTTTGATCCATCATATCTTTTGTCATGATACAACGTGTGACCTAATATTTAGTACATATAATCTAGGTTAAAAAATGAATAAAACCATGTGATTATTTTATCCTTAGACCTCCATATGTGAAAATACTGACCTCATAAATTTTATTACTTGGCTCTACTGAATTCTTTTGCAAATTTGGCTAAGTATAGAAACTTAGTGATTTTAGTCTGAGTAGCCAATTTTACATCCCCATATATTCAATTTTGATTCATCACATGTCTTAAAATATATTAAATAATAATTATGAGATTATGTGATCATAACCATTTTAATATCTCCCCCATACTATTTACATGTGGAAATGGTGATGTCAACAAAATGCCTTCTCATCTTTACCTGTCATAGACCCATAATGTCTAGATGATCAATATAAAGAATTAGATGATTTCCAATCATGAACATAAGAAATAAATTAATACATGACCTATAATATAATTTATTTCACATATTTAATTCACCATACTCATCGTTGACCATCAATGACATCCATAATCTCCCTTTAGACACTAATGCCATGATCATAATGTCCCTTTTGACATCAATGACAATCATATTTCCAACAAGTTGACCAAGTATAAGTTGAAAAATGGATCGATGAAAAATATTGATACTTATGTTTTATGTCCATTGTCATTTTTGAGTATATTATATCTCTCAAGGGTGATAAACTAGTCATACAAGTTGACCTATCACTAAAAGGCCTAATGGTGCAAATAGTGAGAAAACTAGATAGAAGTGAGAAGGTGATTAGGGATATGTTATCATGGATTAGGGATGAATCCAAGTGTATGGATAAGTTTTTAAAGGATTTTAATATGTGTTAATTTTGGATAAATGTTTTGGATGTTAGTGGATATGATGAAAATGTTTCTCATAAGTTGATCTCTCTAGTGTAGATAAGACAATGAAGATACAAGGTTATGAGATTGGTCTACATAGACCAATATTACTATTTTACCATATTATACATATATATAAAAGGTTTAATGATCACATAGAATCATCCAAATTCATCAAGATTATTTTAAAGTGGTCATATAGGTGTTGAAGGTCAAAATCACCATGACTGGTCTATGAGGCAAACTGGCAATTCTAGGTAAGCAAGTTGCAATTATGAGTTTGAGGCTTTATACCCTAAGATAAATCATCCAATGCCTATGATTTTTTTTTTTGGATACATATGTCATATTAATAGTTTGAAAAAGGTTTTAAACTTAGTGAAAGTGATTAAAATGGTGAAGCCAAAATGGGTTGACTGGTTGAGGTTTGACTATGTGCTCTAAATATAAAAGATTGGTTTGCAAGACCAATATTTAACATTAGACCTTGTGATCATTATACTTGATAATTATTTTAGAAATTTCAAAGAATATTTTTAAGTTTTTATTTGTCATGGGAATTTCTCTTTCCAATGTTGAATATCAAGTTATCCATGACTATGTTTTGAGGCTAGTTGAAAGTTTTGAGTGGGCTACTTGCAAAGAAGGGTTTGTGTACTTTTACCCAAACATGTGAAGTATAAATAATATGATTATTTCCATGAGGTCATATATATTTTGTATATGTGATTTTTTCCATGATTTTTTGTAAAAATTATGTTTATACTTTAGTTTTTTAAAATAGACTTTCTAAGTATGCACAAGTCTAATATGAACAAGTACTAATGGTGTGCTCCGAGTAGTGGGTTGAGATAAAAAAGTGTTATTAATCCTAGATGAGATTAGAAGGGATATATTTGAGTGTTTTATTATATTTTACTTTTGTGTGTGTAGTTTTTGAAGTTTTCCAATGAAGACAAAGTGTAACGTGTCCTATAACAGATGTAATGGGATTAGGTCTCTATGAGACATAAAGATGGGATAAGACCTAATTGAGATAGGTCAGACCTAAAGGGAATCAAATAAAATTTGATCCATGTTTATTAGATGTCAAAATATAATTTTTATGGCCTAACTAAGAGGTTAAGGTTATTTTAATTGACTAAGAAGGATATGAACAAGAGACTTGTATAAATATTAGGTAGTTTTAGGCCTATGTGTGCATGTAGAGAATAAGTGAATGAAATAAAACATTGGTAATAAAAAGGTATTTTATACCATCATAGGTGTGTATAGGAAATATGATGAAGTTTTGATATATTTTTATATATGAAAATCAAGGTCATATGACCTAATCAAGTTGAGAAGAAGGTTAGTTGAGCGAAGAAGACTAGAAGGTAGTTTGAGAGGGATAAGAGTATAAAGAGATAAAGAAGTGGTCATAATTAGTTTCTTGAGAAATAGGGTATCCTAAAAGTGATAAAATATATTATGTGTTTGAGTTGGTGCTAAGTCATCTAGGGGGTTGGTACCTCATTTTAAGTGGGTTCTTACTAAAGCCTAACTAAGTTGGTACTTAGCTAGTTGGGGTTGGTGTTCCATGTGAAGTGGGTGCTTCACTAATTTTGATGTTTGTTTTATAGGTATTTAGTCCATTTTCATATGTCAATGTGTTTTATTCCCCTTAAGGGTTTCCCACATATATGATGTGTTGACTTGTGCAATCTTATTTCATGCTTGTATAGTTGATTGTTTATGCATTGCTTGATTTATATGTTGATGATTGCTTAAGTGGAATTGATAATAAAGTTTTGAAGATGGATTAACACCCCCCATATCATTAATTTTAATTCAAAAAACTATCAAACTAGATCTTGCAGCCTATTTCAGAGAATGGGTGAACACCCCTAGGAAAAAAATAAGATTAAAACATTGAGGTCCCAAAGTGAAAACCTCTTTGAGGAACTTTTAAACCAAGGTAAAATTAAAATGAAAGGACATTATTTTAGTGAAAACATATTTTAGGCACAATTATATGGGGATGTTCACATTTTTTTAAATGAATCTCAAGAGACCACCAATGATGAACTTGCTTTCAGGTTTATGTTCAGCTCAGCATAACAACATGCCTTTGATCAAATTACCTAAGAATCTGCTATAATATTTATAGCATGTCCATCATTGTGATTAGGTGATTCAAATTCATATTATTTAGTGGAGATTTAATAACTCATCCAACCATAGTAATTTTTATTTACAGGCCAATTCACATCATTGCCAACCATTTTTGAAGATGGCTTGACTCTTCTAGTAGAATATACTATGAAAGTCAACATTAGGACTCTAGATGACTTGAAATGGATCAAATTAGACACATCCCTCACTGATGAGTAATGTTAAATATTCATAAACCTTATAATGTAATTTTTTGATATATTTACTTGCGCTTATTTATACATGCTAGGTTTAGACTCCACCCTAGTTGTGCACCACCTTGTTATACATCCTGATACCAAACCTGTGAAGCATAAAATGTGCAAGATGCATCCTCATATTTTTGTACTAGTAAAGAAAGAGTTTTAAAAAATATTATAAGTGATATCCATCTAGTTGATTGACTATTCAAAGTGAATCTCAAACATTTTGCCTATTAGTAATAATCCCAAAGGAATAATAATCTACACTAATTTTAAAGATATAAACAAGGCCACCCCAAGGATGACTTTCCTTTGTTGAATATCGACATGATATTTGAATCCAAAATAGGGTAAAAAATTATTTCATTTATGGATAGACTTTTAGGGTATAATCAGATTAGGATCATGCTAGAAGACCAACACACAACAAAGTTCACCACTCCATGGGGGATGTTTTGTTATTAGTTTATGTCATTTGGATTTAATAATGTTGGGGCTATATACTAAAGATCCATGGCCATCATATTTAATGATATAATTCATGACATTATTAAATACTATGTCGATGACATATTAGGTAAATAAAATACCCGTGTTGATCATCTAGCCATACTACAAAGAATATTTGAGAGGTTTTGTGAATACAAGGTTAAACTTAATCCCAATAAGTGCATCTTTGGTGTCACTTTAGGAAAATTTTTAGGCTTTATCATCTCTCATTAAGGCATTGAAGTTGATCCTACCAAATACAAGCCATTATCAAGATGCCACCACATTCTAATTTGAATCAATTGTGTAATATATAGGGCAAGATTCAATCTATCAGGTGATTCATCTTGAAATTATTCAACAAATGCTATCCATTTACACACTTAATAAATAAGGATGTCACATTTCATTGGTATGAAGACTGATAAAAAGCCTTTTAGCACCTAAAGTAATATCTTGCTAATCCACCTATGTTTTTACCACCAATACCAAGAAAGATATTTCTACTATACCTATCTACCATAGACAAAGCCTTGAGGGCACTTATAGTTCATCATGAAAATAATGGAAAAGAACATGTTGTGTATTATCTAAGATATACATTGGTCATGTATGAACATAACTATACATTTGTATAAAAAATTTGTTTAGCTATGGTCTTTATAACATAAAAGTTTTAGCATTACATGATTAACAATAAGACCATAATTATTTCCAAAGTAGATCTGCTCAAGTATCTACTATCTAAAAGAACTTTACAAGGCCACATATATAAATGGATCATGATTCTATGTAAGTTTAAGATCAAGTATATCAACTAGAAATCCATAAAGAGACAAGTGCTTATAGATTATCTTATTAAATCTCCCCTTGAAGATACCAAACCCCTCACTTTTCAATTTCCAAATGAGTCATCATGACCATCATATAAACAAATCCTAAAGAGCAGCACTGGAAGCTATATTTTGATGGATCATTCACATCACATGGATTAGGGGTAGGCCTATTATTTATCACACTATAGGGTGATCTTATCCCTAAATCATTTTGTATCATCTTTCTTTGTACTAATAACATGGCTAAATATGAAGCACTTATTACAAGGCTTCGTTATGTAGTACAATGGAATATTCAACATCTCATGGTTAATGGTGATTCTTAGTTAATCATTAATCAGGTTATAAACCACTTTTAGACCAAATATGACAAGTTGGTACCATACAAGGCCATGGTCAATGTTCTCAAAAAGTAGATCATTGACATACAAGTAGAACACATACCTAGGGCTAATAATAGTATAGCAAATACTATGCCCACCATTGACTCTTTGATTTTTTATGACAGGTTAAAAGAATATGAATTCCTTGCTGAAAATATTTTAGTGACAACTCATGAACATTTTACCATCACAATGATCTATAATATTATTTATCCTAGTTCTATATGGTATTCAAACCTTTATAATTACCTTCATGAACATATCATGCCACTTGACCTATCATAACAAAAGGCCTTTATTTACCAAGCCTCTTATTATACCTTACTTGGCCAAACCCTTTACTACTATAACTTTTATTTAACTCTAATTTATTTTTTAAATTTAGTAGAAGAAACATTAGCATTATGGTAAGTTCATGAAAGAGTATGTGGAACCCACACCAACTAAGTTGTCCTAGCAAAAAAGATATTACATACTAGTTACTATTGGCCAACTATGGATGTAGATGTAGTTTTTTATGTCAAAAGATATGAAAAGTTTCAAAATCATGTTAATTTTATTCATGCCCCAACCAAAACACTCAAATTTATGCTTACACCCTGGTTGTTTGTAACATGGGGATTCAATCTCATTGGGAAGATTAACCTAAAATCCTCTGATGACCATAAACACATCCTTACCACTAATGAATATTTCACTAAGTGGGTTGAATCTATACCCCTCACATGACTAGAAAACAAATTTCCAAGTTCATATTTAATCAAATCATTTACCACTATGGTATCCCATCTGACATTATATTTGATAATGGAAGACTATTCAAAAATACATATGTCAAAATGATTTGTGTTGAGTATAATAACACCAAAGATTTTTCTATCATTTATTACTCATAAGGTAATGGCCAAGTAGAGGCATCCAATGAAACCATTTTCAAAATCCTTAAAAATATTGTTAATGACATTTGTTATGATTGGCCCTCCAAATATTTCATGCCCTCTAGGCATATCACACTAATTACTGTACTCCAATAAGAGCCACTCCATATTCCATAGTCTATAGTACTAAGGCCATTCTCCCCATAAATTTTTAGTTACCTTCTCTATGTATCTTTCTAAAACACATCCTTGATGATGAGGATTATAGAGTATCTCACCTATAAGAGCTAGAGTTACTTGATGTAAAACACATGGCTACTATCAATAGCCTTTAAGCATACCAAAATAGACTTTGTGGCCACTATAATGGATGGGTAAAACATCAAGAGTTTGAACTTAGGGATCTTATACCCATATAAAATAAAAAGAACACCATGGCTAAGAATAATAAGAAGTGCAAGTTCAAACCTAATTGGATGGGATCATATGTCATTGGTGCTAACTATGGCTCTAGAGCATACAAGATCTCTACACCAAATGGATATTAACTTGATGAGCTGATGAACATATTTTAGATGTGAAGTATTGTTTATGAGGATCATTACATTTTACCATATATTCATCTTATTTATACCATACCATATACCATTCTACCATGCCTTCACTATCTCCCACAATAGTTTTTATCCTACCTTCCCAACCCTTTGACCTTGGTTTTGTTCTATTCATTATTCAAGAACCTTTAATGAGGGGATTTAGATGAACAATTAGTAGTTGGTTCAATATTATATATAGAGTTATTATATTAGATGATTATGATAGTGGTTTGGTAGTTGCATCCTTAATTTATTTTTTTGCTTCATTGTGAGTGTTATTAATTATAACTACCTTTGGGAAAATTAGTGTTCCATTCCATGATACTAATTATAACCACCTTTGGGAAAATTAGTATCATTGACCCTATGTATTTTTTTCCTTATTATAATTTCCTAAGGGAAAATTAGGAACAACACCTTTACCATGCATTATCATATCACCTTGTCATTCCTATTTCCATATTATGTCATTTGCCTAATTCAAGAACTTACTAATACCTAGTCAAATTATTCTACTATAAGGTAGAACTATAGTGACTTGAGGTCCTAATAGGACTATTTAGGCAACTCTTGATTCACAATTAGGTCAACTTAGTCACCATTTTGACATGCTCTCACCATTTTGTGAGTTATTTATGTTTGAATGCTCTCACCATTTTACTAGTTATATAGTTTAGTATTTCATAATTCTCAATCAAGTTGAGATGATTTTAAAACCCTAAACATTTATAATAGACCTATAAAATACTAAAAATCACAAAATAATGAAAATCATCTTAGACTCTAAACATGAGATATAAGGCCATCAATATTTTCAAGTTGGGCCATCTTCTTTGTTTAGTTTATTTCTAGACCAACTTGGTCTTTTTCCTCCCATTTATACAAGAATTACATTAGCCTAAGGTTTATATATACTATGTAAGTAATACTTATATCCATAGGCTATCTTAGGATATCTAGGACACACCTTTATTTTATTTTTGTCCACTTTTTTGCCTTAAAGATTTTGGGACTCCTAGTTATTTCATGAGTAACCAATTGTCATTTATTTTTCTACATCATTATTTCGCCTTAACTTTACAAGATCGCTACACCAGATGGAAATGAACTTGATAAGCTAATGAACATAATACATATCGAATGTTATTTCACTTAAAATATGAAAAGTATTATCTATGAAGCTCATTTACATTGTAACATATATTCATCTTCTTTGTACCATATTGTATACCATTCTACCATGACTTCACTATTTCCCAAAGTTGTTTTTATCCTCCCTCCCCAACCCTTTGACCTTGGTTCCATTCCATTCATTCTTTAGGAACCTTTAGTGAGGGGATTAAGATGAACATTCAATAGTTGATTTGGTATTCTAGACATAGGCAGTATCTTGGACCAATATGATAGTGGTTTGGTAGTTGCATCCTTCATTTGTTATTCTATTTCATTTTGAGTGTTACTAATTATAACCACCTTTGGTAAAATTAGTGTCCCACTCCATGCTACTAATTATAATTTACTCTAGGTAAATTAGTATCATTAACTTATGCCATTATTTCCTTATAATAATCACCTATGGGAAAATTAGGAACAACACCTTTACCATGCATTACCATAACACCTTGTCATTCATATTGCCATACTATGCCATTTTCCTAATTCAAGAAATTGATGATACCTATTTGAATTCCTCCACTATAGGGTAGAACTATAGTGACTTGAGGTCCTAATAGGATTATTTGGGCAATGCTAAATTCATGTTGAGGTCAGTTCAACCATCCTTTTGACATACTCTCACCATTTTATGAGTAATTAAAATTTGAGTGTTCTCTCTATTTTGTGAGTTAAACCATATAGTATCTCATAATTATCAATTAATTTGAGATGATTCAAAACCCCTAAACAATTGTAATAGACCTAGGAAATCTTTAAAACTATAAAATCATGAAAATGGGCATAAAATCTCCATACAAGATATAAGGCCATCAATATTTTTGAGTTGGGACATCTTATTTATTTAGTTTATTTCTAGACCACCTTAGTATTTTTCCTCCCATTTATGGGAGAACTAAATTGACCTAAGGTTCACATAGACTATGTAGGCAACACTTATATCCATAGGGTATCTCGATATAGCTCAACCTCACCTTTATTTTCTTTTTGACCACTTTTTTACCTTAAGGATTCTGGGACTCCTAAATATTTCATGAGTAACCACTTGTCATTTAGTTTTCCCCATCCTTATTTGGACTTAGCTTTACGATTTAAATATTTTTCAAGTCTTTATTGTACATTATATATTCAAATTTGATACATTAATGACCACTAGGATTTATCTCATGCACTTGTAGTTTTGTGAGACCATTCCCATGTTCCTCTACAACACAATCATGTTTATTTCATCATCATTTTTATGTTATCCCATATCTTGGGAGAACTATATTTGGCCTAAAATTCATGTTGGATCTTGAGTCCATGGAATTATGTAGGCAATGTCCACTTGCTTTGTGAATTAGGATTAAACTAATCTACCCATTTCCTTTTCTTCTATTCCCCCCCTCAATTTTGTTTATGTGTTTTATTGTCTCCTCTAGCAGAGGGGAAATGTTTTTCACCTTATGTGTCATTGTTTTTGTATATCCTAGGGGAAACCTTGTGGCAATGTTATTGTCTTGTTATAACTATGTTGTTGTCTCACTTAGGGGTCACCTTATTTTGAAGAGTAACAACTTTATTACATGTGTACAAATAATTTATTTTCTATTTACACTAACATTATGATTAACCATTGTTTGTGTTTGTTTCATGTTGTTTCTTTCTTTTTGTTCACTTTTTGTTTCTTGGTTTTTTGTTGTGTTTTTTAAATTGGCATTTTATCTTTCTATTTTTTTGTTTCTTTACTTGTTTGTTTGTTTTCATTATTGTGCCTTAACTTAGTATAACTATTTTCATTGGTTGATTCCTTGCACTTTATACTTAAGTCTACCCATATTCATACATCAACATTTTCATCATTATTTTTATCATTGGTACATTGCTTTTGATTTTTTATTAGATTGTGTGTTAGATTTTATCCATATTATGGTTAAGTTATCATCATTTTTTATATCATGATGCATACCATCACTTACTATAACAAAAATCATCTCAAGAAAACTTACAAGAAATGATTTTGTGGTACTTTTGCTTGGTCACCTACAAAATTATTGATCTATCCATATCATTTCCTAAATATAGAGTAATAAAATCATGAATTAATTTTAATCCTTGATAATTAGGATGTCCATCTCTATATTAACAAGTCACCCAAATTCATCTTTCTCCTCTATACCAACTTACTCTTACTCTGTGAGTACAAATTTAGTTTATAATCCCCCTTTTATAATTGTTCATATTGTTCTAAATTTCCATGCCAATGATTATAACTACCTTTCAAAAAATCATTATGTTTCAATATACTTGGATGTTAATGATTATAACTACCTTTGGGCAAATCATTATCATTGTCTTGTCTTCTTGATGCATGTTTTCATTGTGATAATGATTATAACTACCTTTGTATAAATCATTATCTCTATTTTCCTAACTAGGGCATGTTTTCATTTTAATAATTATTATAACTACCTTTGGGAAAATCACTATCTTTTTATGTCTCTATGCCAATGATTATAACCACCTTTGGGAAAATCAACCTTTTTATTTACCCAACTGGGGCATCTCATAGTGCCACTAATTATAACCGCATTTGGGAAAATCAATCCTTTCCACCCCGTTTTACCTTTTAGTCTCATCATTTCTTTCTTTCAAGGGACCAATCACCTACATTCTATGTTTCCCTTTCCCTTGAGGGCCATTTAGGGATCATCCACCTCTTACTGGGGCATTAGGCATTAAATACCTTTTTATTATTTGAGAATAAATTACTATTTTTATAGCTTGCAATGCCTTCCCAAATAGGGGCAAATTGTAGACACCCCATTTTGGCCACAAATGGCTTCCAACCACAATTTAGACTGATTTATACCAAACATTGCAAATTAAGCCTAGGAATTATTGAATGTCCCAATTTTGACCATACATCATTCATCAATTCTCAAAATCATGTTGAGAAATCTCTATTTAGGGTACTATCTTATACATAACAATAACCTCTCACATATTCATCTTCATTCACCTTCTAACCTAACAAATGGTATTTTGGCCTATGGGCCCATTAAGTAAGACACTTGAATAATTATTAAAAGAGATAAAAAGGTAATTAAAATGAATCATCTAATGAAACTAGATTAAATGCTTAGCTAAATTATCCATTTGTAATTAATGAATATCTAAAAATGGAAATTTAAAAATTCAAAATATCAAGCCTTTTCATCATTGCCTTTATGAGTTGTCAGGATCTCCCAAAATATATAAAAATATCTAATCTGAGATCCATGTCTATTAGTTGAAAATCATAATTATATGACACATTTTTAACTCTACTAGAGTTAGCCTCAGCTCACCTAGGGTTTTTTTGAACTCATTCCATGTTTAAAATCAACCTTAACTCACTTTAGGTGAGAGTTAACTTTGGAGGCTATAAATGCAAGGACCTATATATTAATCAACAAGATTCATTAGTGAAATGTTATTATGCCAAAATACCTCTAAGAATATCTTCTATTAATGTTACCATGACAATTTCATAATCCCAGATAATTGAATCAGCTAAACCAAGTTTCCAAGGAGAGGTAGAGCAAATGAAGCTTGACTGATAAATATTTATTGATGCACAAAGTTAAGCAAGCCACTTAATTAATCCATTTTTGAAATACAAGGAAGGTAAAAGGATTTATGTTTTCTAGTTGTGTTTTTATTGTATTCTTGTTACCTATGATCTCCCTAGTATCTAAGCTAGAGGTGTTAGTGTGTTAGTTTTAATTTAATTTTATTGAGTCACACTATACTAATATTCCCTATATAGATTCCTTGTTAAAATGAAGTACATAAGGTCATCATGTTGATCATGGTTGCTAACATATTATAAATAAGGATTACTAGTATAAGGAAGTTAGTAGACATTATTTGGATAATAGGCATTACTAGGTAAAGGTCTCATTATATTGGTATTTAGACAAGGATTAATGGTAATGGTGGGAACATGAATACCTATAATATGTTCTACAATTTTTTTATTAGTATACACAATATCATGATGACCTTCTTGGTTGGATTGGTTATTTTCCCCTTAGTTCTGACCATTCTATTCTTGTTTTATGGATGATGTTGTTTTTATTATTGTGGTGTCATTATTTACCATTATTTTTGTTTTCATTGTTGGTGTTACTATAGTTGTTTATTTTTATGTTGAGGAAATGGATTTTGATAGATGCACAAGTTATGAGTATTCATAGGATCATGGGTATCTCATTATATCTCTACATTTTCCAACATAATCTTAATCAAATGCCTTAGCTGTATACATTGATGTATGGAGTGTCCCTTGGCTTAATGGTACTCAAAAAATTTGTGCTCTTTATACCAATTATAAAAATAATTTATTTATGAAATGGATTTGGCATAGGACAACTAATCATATTTGGCTAAACTGACTTGCAAAATACAAACTCAATAGGCCCCCTAAGGTCATTGAATGATTTAGAAAAGGGTTATATTCTTATTATAAGAGGTACTTGTAATCAGGATTAATTTTGTGGTTGTTTTTGTGGAGGTCTTGGTTGAATGAATGGAGGTGGTGGTTATTAAATGGGTAGAGGTAAATTGACAGTAATTGTTTGCACCATTTATACATGATGCAATTTAGAGACCCTTTTACCAACAAAATTCTTATTATGGTTATAAGCCTTTGGTTTTTCATTAGTGTTGGCCTGAGATGGCATTCAATATGATATTTGGATAGAGTTATTATTATGGTTATGTATTTGGTTTTGGTTCTATTATTAGCCTTGATGCTAGTTTTGGCTCTAGTTAGAAGAATATATCTTGCGATCCCTTTATTGACAAGGGCCTTCTCAATTTGTATCCATTTCTCAATAACCTCTTGAAATGTGTGAGTAATTATAGATATAGATGATAACATATCTCATTGTGTAGGTTCTGACTAAATATTATGGCCAATTGCTTGTCTAGAAAATTAGGTATGAATTGGTTCACAAGTGCTCTCCACTGTTGGAAGTAAGCGATGAAGCATTCACCATTTTTATATTTTTCTTGGCCCAAATCCACCACTATAATATTGTGTTCAAAATTATATAATAAATGCTATACAAACTTCTCAGAAAGGTCATCAAAGTCTGGTATAGAATTTTTTATAAATTTTAAATTCCATTCTAAGGCTTGTTCATGTAGACTTATTAGAAAGAGAATAAACAAATATGTCACTTTAGGCCATTGGTTGGTAAGCAAAAAATAATTATTTTAGATGCTACTTGGGTTCACCTTTTCTCTTATTTTTTTCAAATTTGGGTGGCTCATAACCTAGAGAAAATGGTATTTATTGATAATCCACATTAAATAGATATGAACATATTTCATATAACTTGAACTTCTTTATTTTCTTCCTAGTTTGGATGGCTTGAATCACATCCCTCATTTATTTTTATCTCTTGAACTAAGAAGTTCGATTTCATGGCCTATTCTAGTTAGAGTTATGTAGTTAAAGGTGGATTACCTTGACTGGGGTATGAAGGAATGCCATACTATAGAATGTTTGTTGGATTGGTCAGATGACCAAGTATATGTATCTATGAATTGGAATTGTACTGTTGATACAAAATATATTATTGTTGATAAAAATTTTGGCTAGGGTTGGAAGCATGGGTGTGGTTGAAAATTTTTGATTGTGGTAACAAAATTTGGCTAGGTGAAATATGTTGCTATTGTTAAGTTTGGTCAAGATCTTACTGTCTACTCATTGAACCCTATTGTATAAAGGGAACCCATTCTTAGCTAAAACCCTATTGTTGAAGGTGTTTTAAGTTATATCCTTATTGTATATACACTACCCATTGGGTGAAATTTAACTATTTACTAACACTAGGTATCTACTGTACATTGTAACCTTGTTGGTTAAACACATGTTGTTGATAGGGCACTTGTTGAGGGTTTGGAATTTATTGTTAATCAACCGACACTTTTTTTGACAAATAGAAACATTTTGTGGATTAGAAAACATTTAAAATGTTTGAGGTATATTGGTTTGTTCTTGTTATGGTGGAATATTATTTTACACCTATTGATGTGGTGTAGTGTTCTATGCTTATTGCGGTGATATGTTGGTTTATTATTTTTGGCTAGTTCCTCCTATTGTGCACTTGAAAAAGTAGCTAGTTGAGGTGTGGAGGTTACTTGTTGTGTTTGGGAACTAGGCATACCTATCCTTTGTTGCCGAAAACCACTTGAGGTAATGGTTGGAGGAATCTATTATGTTTTTCTCGATAGTATTTTAGACCCACTTTGGTTTAAATTAGAATGTACTTATGTGCCATCTACTATGTTTTGTGTAAGGTCTTCCATTTGAGTGGTAGTTTTTTATTTCATAATTGGGACATTATACATGTCTTATACCAACATGTTTTGGATAAAAGTGTCTATTTGATAACTTCCATAGCTTGAAGATTCAGGTTATGACCTTGTTAAAGGAACTAGCTCTATAATTGATATGTTTTAAATACTGATTACATTAAAATTCTTAGCTAGGTTAAGGCAATTTTGGTATTCTTATTGGACCTATTTTAATTGATCATCTATGGGAGATTTCCCTTTCATAAGTTAACTTTGGAACTTTTGAGTTATTTGCATGAAATCTTGATTGTAACTAGTTGATGCATGTTCTAACCATTTATTATGAGGCACATTACTAGGTGTTTTAATTAAATAAAATATACTTTCATGTGGGAACTCTAGTGGGAATTTGGCTCTACTTCTACTGCATTGACTATAGTTTCATGTTTCTTTTTTAATAAATTGAAACCAAATATGTATGGACCATACTTTCTGTTATTATTACATATTAGGGTTTTTGTTGGATTTTTTCAATAATAGGCATCATTTGAGCAAGATATTGAGTTGATTGTTCTTGATCTTGTCATGGATAGGATGGTTCACTCACCAAGTATTGTTTTAGTGGATATTGCCTTTGTTCTTCATATTGAATATTATAAAATGGATATGTATCCATCACATATTTTATATCATCACCATACAGTTCTTGATCAAAGGGGTCACTAGTAACAAAGTATTCATAGTTTGGATTGTACATAGTCCTGTTACATGTATAGAAAGGCATGTTCAAATCTATGACTAGGTCTCTTGAAAATTAAAGGTCTAAAATGTGGAAAAAAATTGAGGTTTAAGAGAAATAACCTTTATCTCTATAAAAGAGGTCTAAAGGGTAAAATAGCTAATTTAGGTCTATGGAAAAGGTATAATAAAAATGTGAAACTAGTCTAATAAAGGTACTAATTTTCCCAAAGGTGATTATAATCAATGGCAAAGTATCTAGATAATGTTGAACAATCATGAACTAGGTTGAAAGGATAATGATTTGCCTAAAGTAAATTATAATCATTAGCATTGAAAACAATGCTATACTTGGAAATAAAGGTTGATACAAAATAAGAACTTGAAATCAATCTAAATCTAAGGTAATTAGCTTAGATAAACTCAGTAAATGGCTCAAAAAACAACCTAATTCTATGTTAATTAGCTTCGAAAGACACTTGATAATTGGATTAAAAAGACACTCAATAATTGGCTCATAAAATACAAATTATTTGGCTCACAAAAAAATCTTTGACAAATAGAACTATGACATTTTAGAACTTAGCATAATAGACTCTAAATAAGGCACATGATAATAAAAACTCAACATAAACAATGATAAAACAAGGTGCATGAAAATAAATAACCACTAAGTCTAGGCAAGGGGTGTTTAGACTAAATAAGAAACCAATCCAAGTATCACAATCCACCACAAAAGGTAAACCTCCTAAGCCCAAATTAGATGAGTTTTTAATGCAAACCTGATTAGTTTAGGATCTAAACTATGAAAGATTGAATTTTAATTTAATATAAAAGACTTAATTTTTATAAATAAAATAGGCTAGATTAAAATGGGTAATGTAACCACACATTTTGAAGTAAAATATTTGAAATATTTTGGAATTTGGTTTCAATCAAGGCAAGGTTTTGGAATAATTTTAGCACCATAACAATGCTCCTTCAAACAAATGGTAAATAAAAGTTTTGGATAAGCTCTAAGGTAAATGTTCGAAATGAAATGAGTAGTGTAACAAGGTCCATTTAAATAACTGGTATGAAAATATGGTTTTTGGAAACAAATCCAAAGAAAATGTTTGAAACAAAATGGGTAGAGTAACACCTCTTAGTTCAATGTGGTGTGAAAACACATGAAGGTTTTGACTCATTTTGATTTTAAAAATAAACAATCAATTTAGACCCAAACATACTATTTAAACTAGTTTAAATCTATGTATAATAAACCAAAGAACCAAATACACATATATTTAAAAAATTGATAATATATTATTTCATTCTAATACTCTAATTATAATTCATACAAGAATTTGCATATTTATAGGAACATCATTTATATACTCTCTCCATCAATCTCTCTCCCCAAAATCTCTTTGATTATGAAAAATGTATATACGATATATTGTTATAACTCATAACAATATATCTTAACAAATAGTATATGTTAATCTATTATCATAATATTATTTTATAACAATATTCTGATAACCAATTACTACCAAATATAACTAAAAAATACATAACAATGAATTATTACTCATGTAGTTATTCATATTATGACATAAAAATTACTGTGAAAACTAAATTTTTACCTAACATTACCCTCTTAAGCTTTACATGGTAATTTGTGTTTCAGAGGACTTAATGAAAGTAATGAAGGAATATATCAACTTCTTATCTACTATTCACTGTGATAACACATAAATCAAATCAATGTGGGAAATTTGAATAGGAAAATCTACCATAAACCAATCAATAAGGTAACACATCAAACTAATAGTGTGGGAACCACAACAAGAACACCATATGTTCAAATTTCACTCCTGCCTCTAAGAACTAGCTCAAACAGAACTGTATGCCACTACATAATCTTAGGTCTACATATTAATGACACAATCTTGCTGCACATGACCACTACTATGTGAAGGAATGCATCTCACATTTAATTTACATGACCATATAGACATGTCATTAGGGGATCATCTCCATACAAAAGTAAGGTAGTCATGGGTGTTGAGGTCAACATACCCCCATTTATGAAAAATGAGGACCCTTGTTTATTTTCAAATTATGTTATAAATTGGGCATTTAATTTAATCAAAGTACATTATTGAAAAGCATATTTTTCTTTAGATTTCATTGGTATGTTAGCACATAATATTTATTTTATTTTATTTGATGTTTCTAACATTTGAATCACGTGTTTCCATGTTGTAAGATCCATGGATCTCCATTAGAATGAACAAGTGTTCATGGGTTTAAGCTTCGATGTTAATTTGACCCTTACTCAATTAATTAATATGGCCACATTTGAAACATTATGTTAACATTTGATCCTAATTGATTAATTGAATCTAGGTTTAAACAATGTTTAAAAATTTAATCTAAATTAATTTATCTAAAGTTTTTATTAAAATAGATTCATATTTTCCATGAGTCATTTTATTACATCTTATTCTTAGCTTGATTTTAACATAAGTTTTAATTGAGTTTATTAATTCATTAAAACCTTAGTCTAAAATTACCCTAAGTCTTTAAATATCTCAAACACTTATTCCTTGATTTTATTTGTTCATAGTTATGAAGATAGGTAGGGTTACCAAGTGGTGAAATATTAGAAGATTAGATCTAAGATCAATGGTACACAAATAATCTCCCAAGTCAAAAAGTCAAAGTTCTTATATAAAATATTGATGGTGCATGTTCCTACTTACAAATCTTGATCAAAAATTTGCATTGAAGGCTAGGGTAAAAAAGTCAAGATTGAAGATTAATGAATCATGTTCAATCACGTAATTGGAGATCTAATAATGAACATAGAGTTAACATGTTAAAGGATCCTAAGAGTGAACGTAATAGTGACAAGTGTCACACTTATATTGAATTAAATAAAGATAAATGGTCCACATTTAAATGGGTAGATAGGGAAAAGGTCAATTATTCATGATTGATTGTAAGCTTAGTAAATCTATGGCATGCTTTTGATCATCAAGATCAAAGATCAATAGTGAACATTTAATACTACAGATGAAGATGAATGGTTTGAAGTGAGTCAATGAGTCAAAGAGCTTATATTTAATGTGAGGTTACCACATGGAACAAAATTTTTAATTAGATAAAGATAATAAATAGGGTACACCAAAGGCATGTAGAGCTGCCAAGTGGCACAATCTCATAAGCCCAAATCAAAGACTACATTAAAAGTAAAGGCTAGAAGACTCTTAAGGAGATCGATAGAGAAAATTTAATCAATTATCCATGAGGCACGAGATGATGACACATGTCCAAGGTGACAATAGTCAAGTTTTTAAAATAAATAAGTAGCATGGGGAAGATATGCCACATAGGTAGACACATTAGATCTAAAGATTTTATGAACTCAAATATGAGAAGGTATAAATACAAGATCCAAATATGATCTAAGTCACTAAATCACATGTTTTAAACTCAATTTCCATAATTAAAACTCTATTTAAACCTTTGAGAAACCCTAGAATGTAAAAAAATCCCTAAATTATTCATGCATTCACTAATTTGAGCCAGAATAGAGAGTTTGGTGATCAAATTATCTGAGTTCAATCAGATAGTCATAAGAGTTGAATTATTGTTCAAAATTGGATAATTTTATTAGATTCATAACAATGGCAACATATGGAGCTACTTTGAGGAAAGTAGCTAAATTATACCAATCATCAGATCTACAAGGCCGAGTTTTCAAGGATATAGAGTTCGTAGCTTCCTCATTAAACACCAGAGATAATAATTATTTGATTTTTTTCTAGACAATTTAAAACTAGGGGATTTTAAACAAATAAAAAGATAAGTTGCTTCCAGTGAGGAGGCTCTATGATGACATAGTGGAAATTTAGATGATTGGACTCCATTATGTTGTTGTTAAACCAAAGGTACTACACTGTATTGATATATTGAGTCCCATTTTCAAATATACTAAAATTAACAAGGGTATGTTGATTCTTGAACCTATTCTAAGGCAAATTGCATATATATCCCTTTTATCTTTTAAGTCTTAATATAAATTTCCTAGGCCTCAAATAGACCTATCTTCCATTAATACATGGGCCCAAAAACATTCTATGATGAATATCCTAGGAAAATGGTTTGAGACTGGAAACGAGGCCATTATTAATCCTAGAGAGGAAATTTTTGTAAGCCAATTTAAAATTGGGGTTAGAATGGTCATGACCATGTTAAACAAGGTATATGGATTTGTAAATAAAACACATGTTGTACCAATATGGGTACCTGTTGTTAATTTCATCATTGAGGAAATAGTAGTTCCGCCTTTAGGTGAAATTATTAGCATTTACCTAAGTAGGCATATTTATGGGATTAAGATAAAGAAGAGAAATGAATTATACATGATTTCATATCTATTAGATGCCCTATGTGCCACCACCAAAATCCCTAACTAAAGAGAATGGTCTCCTAATGGTACTCAAACTATGTCTCAGTATTATTCCAAATTACACATTTATAAGTATAGAAACCATATCTAGTTTATTTATGATTGTATTTAACCTGATTTGATCCAAGCCATTGATGGTATCCCAATGATGAGGATGAGCCCTTTAATCAATAATTCCATTGAGATAATGGGGGACATATGGATATATCCTAATTTCACAGTTATAAGAATTGAAGGAACTCAAACTGACCCTCTCAAACTACTAGTTCTATGCCTAACAAGTTGGTAGAATAAGAAATTGCATACCAATTGTTCAATGGGATAGACTAAATTTGTAAGACTAAGAGAAAATTACTTCTACATAATTTCCCATGAAAATTGGTAGAAACATTTTCAAGTAATGGGACCACATTGAAGATGCTTCAAAACATAGGCTTTCCTTCCACCTGTAGATAGATGATCATAGACAATGGGATCCATATGGTAGATTAAAGGACCATTTGAGAATCAAATGTATTTTGGTTGTTACCTATGAGCATGAACCTAGTGCATTTAAATTTGTATACACTAAGGTAACCTCCTAATATGAAGTTTTTAGAAGAATAAAAGAACACAATATAAAACCTGAATGTAGATTATAAAGACATCAAAAGATGGAGGATAGATGGCAACTTGGTCTAAGGAAATATCATTTGATAGATGTTGGTTCTTCTAGGCTTCCATAAATAGATATAAAAATAAAACATAAGCCTAAATAAAAGATACCAAGTGAATTTACTTTAATTTCATCAGCTCTTGAATCCACTAGAATAGTAGAGCAATATTTACCTCAAGAGGAGGTTCACATGATAGTTTTGGATCCCTATGAATCTATTGAAGATGCACTCAGAATTCTTTTCATGACATATGAATAAGATATAGATGTAGAGGAAGAGAAAGCCAAAGAAGCCAAGTAAGATAAGGGAAAATAAAAGTCTTTAGATTTGTTGATTGTTGATTCTCTTAAAAGGAAAGTTGAAATTGTAATTGCCTCAAAAGCTAAGAAAGCTAAAGTGGCCATCACTCCTCCTTTGGATAACATCAATTTGTTTAGTGAAGATAATCCAATATATGGACTAGTCATACCTGAATGGTTCATATATGATCCAAGGTTAGAGATAATACCTACTTATTATCATTTATGAACCATATTAAATACTATAGACATTCATATGCAATAAGAATTGAAACCTTGGATCATATAATTACAAGATGAATAAGAAAAGAGATTGGCCACTCCAAATTAATCAATTAACATATAATTAGAGGTGCCAAGTAAGTAAATGGACTAGTATTCAATTAGGGTAAGATATGATACAACTAATATAGGCTTATAAAGAGTTACTAAGATAGTTGTCATGGAAGGAGGTCAAGAAGTTATATATCAAAAGGTGGAGCCTTTGATTCATTTGACTTAAAAAAAGAACAAAGACTAGGGAAGGAACATATATTTAAAGATTTTATATAGCTATCACAATCCCAAGTAGAGAGGTTACAAGCTACCATTAAAGGGTTAAAGCAAGAGAAGAATACTTTGGAAGAGCAATCCATTCTATCAGTCCTAGTGGATATTGTCAATAATTTTGAAGTAGTTATCTATGAAACATTTAGTTATTTGAAAACAATAAGGTCTAAAATGGACATGGTGAACAAAAAACATAACCTAGTTATGAACCAAGTTAACCAATGGAAAACCTTAGATAATAAAGTAAAGGAAATAATAAAGATACTAATGTGGAATGCTAGATCTCTGAACTCAAAACAGTCAGCCTATCACATTTGAATATGGCTATGATAATCTTTCTGGAGAAGATCAAGGATATGAATAGTTGGTTTAAATTAATGGAATGACTTTCAACAAATTTTCAAGTAATTAGAAAGAATGATGTTTTAGATACTAAGAGGTTTGATCAAGGATCCAACAATCCTTAATCCTATTGACTTGATAACTAATGAAGAGTTATAACACAAAGCTATATAATTCATCCAAGAAGTAAAAAATAAAATCAAGGGAACTATAGGGGCTAACAATAAATGTATCTTAAACATGATCTTATCAGTAGATGATAATATTAGTAATGCCAAAATTATTAAAGAAGTAATGGATAGAGACAATAAGGTCTTCAAAGTTTGACAAGGTAAGAAGAGGAGTTAATCATGGAACCAATCATCAATCTCAGATTAATTGATGGATAATATGATAAATCCATGATCTTGGAACAAAGGCAAAAGACTACAACTACAGGGGCATCTCAAAGTCAATTGAGTTGACTTAGGATATTATTGATATCAAAATCATGTAAATCATTTGAAAATAATATTTTATTTTGTAAAAGCATGTGTAATTTGTAATGCATATGACTTATAGGTTAGTTACATTTGAAAAGTGTCATTGGTTTTATAATTTTATACAAGGACAACTTTCCTTGACACTTATCTAATTCTCATTTGATAATGACTAACCAACATACCTCATAAGTTGCCTATAAAAGGGGGTATTCTTATTGTAAAAAGAGAAGGAAGTTTTTAGATAAAAAAAAATTTGTGTAAATTTTAGAGCAAGCAATGCAATCAAGAGAATTATGAAAAGATTATCTCATTTTTTTTGTTTATTATCATGGTTGCTTCCTCAAGTTTCTAGTTTGATGTTTAGATTTGAATTGCTTTTATGAATTCTAGATGTGCATATGTTAATGCAAAGTTGTTAATTTGAGATTATGCTAGGTTGACTAATTTTTTTTAAAAATTCATTTCAATTTCATTGCTCTTCTTGAGGATGTGATAGTGCAATTTTATTGTTTGAGTAAATCTTTAAAGTTAATTTGTTTCTTAATTTGCATATTTCAAATATCCTTAGACATTTGCCTAGTATATGATAAGATATATACTTTTGGTAATTTCATGTCATATGTTAGTTTGAATTTCATGTATTTGATTAAATTTAATATTTTTTCATGATGTTTTAACACAAAATATAAACATCCTTATTTTCTACCCTACCCTACCTATTTTCTCATTTTTTGATCAAATCAATGTAACTAAATTTTTCATTGCAAATATTCATGCTAGATTAGGGTTTAGGGTTTATTTTTTTTATAATTATTCATTATACTTAGTTAATATAATTTTAATATTTAAAAAAAGGCTTTAAGGCTATGGTTACTCCCAAAAACCATTTACATATTCATTTTATGAAATAGTCAAATAACTTGGTTGTTACTCCACTGCAGATCTTAGTAAGATCACAACTAAGAACTCATGGAAAAGATTCTTTGAATCTTTAAATGAGAAGTGTTTTCAACACTATGATAACCCTATGATACATTTAAATGCATCAATAGTGGGATCTCTACACTATATTCTCTCTTAACTATTGCCACATTCTTGTTTATACATGCCACTATAGAAAGAAGCACCCCTTCATTAGTGGCTAGTGAGAGGCATAGAAAGCCTCCATCCTCCAACCTCTATTAGGTCACTTATTACTCAAAAATTATGTCGATGAATCTCAAATTAATGAATTGGTCAAGGAGAATACCCACCTCAATGTGAAACAATACATTTTCATAGGACGTTGGGGTCGCCAAAAAATGCATCCTTTTATTTGAATTTTTGACAAATATGACATACTTAAAAATGACTCTTTTGACATTTTAAATATTTTTGATGACCAAATTTTAACTCTAGACTTATTTTTGATTTTGATATTAATAAATATATATGAAAAGACTCAATTATTGACACAAATGATAAACACATGCTAATATTGATCAGATAATCAATCAATCTAAATACTATAGACACTTAGACCAATATACTATTTGGACAACTTAAATCAACTCTATTAAAGGATTTAAACCAACTATAGTATTTATAATTATGAATTGACATTGATAAAGTCAACTACAAACCTAGAATCAATATGAAAAAACAAAATCTTATACCCTAAAATAAAGAGAATCAACACACCCTATATGAAAATAGCTTATAAGGAGAATGATTTGAGGTCAAGTCTAGAGACTAGGATGACATGTCAATGGCACCATGTTATTTGTAGCTTTGAATACATCAAATAATTAAATATGATACCTAGTTTGAGGCACACCATAGAGGATCTTGATGGATTGGAAATTAATCTTGCTTCATTTCAAATTGTCTAGTCTATAGATGATGAACTTAGACCACAAAAAAAATGATTCAAAATAAGAAATGCATACCCTAATGTTAGATTTGGACATGGTACAATTTTGAATAGTTCTGTCATATATCAAAAAGTGTAATTGAACAAGGAGTCAACTGATAATACAACATGGAATGATGGCATAATGGGTGGTTTCTAAATAAGCTAGGTAGATTAAACTAGAGATTGATCACATTTGTGTAGGTCATATAAAGATAGATAGTCATGAAAATTTGTATTTGAATAAAACATTTATCATAGGGAATAGATGAATCAAACAAAAGATCATAGATATAAATTTGTATATGGTTTGAGCTCAGAAAAAATGTTATTACATCATCAAAATTATGTGCATCAATCCTTGAGACAAAACACATCATTACAATGAATAATATAAAAAATTAGGATTGAATTTATTGTATATTTACTATTACAAATTTGATTTTGTGATAGTTATACATTATATTTGTCTAAATGAATAATATAAAAACTAGATCTCTCACTAAAAGATTATATCCTCCCATAAAAAACAACACTAACTTATATATTTTGTGGTGAAGAGACATCTTGAGGGAGACGACATCATCAAGAGAATGAACTCAATGTTGGCATATTAATAACTCCAAAATTTCTTAGATGGTTAACATGGAACCGATAAGTCTACTACTCCATAACTACATGCTAAATAAATTATACCTTTCAATTCACACATAGATAGACATATGAAGTGTAGCTGGGGCTAAAAAATGTACTAAATTTAAAACAAATAACTCATTAGAACCTTCTATTTTGATACTAGATATTGATACTAGTTTAGATATGTGTATAATAAACTAAAGACCTAAATACACAAATATTTAAAACACTGATAATATATTATTTCATTCTCATAATCTAATTATAATTCATATGGGAGTTTACATATTTATAGGAACATAATTTTTATATTCTCTCCATCAATCTCTCTCCCTAAAATCTCTTTTATTACAAAAATTCTATATACGATATGTTTTTATAACTCATAATAATATGTCTCAACAAATAATATATGCTAATCTATTATTGTTATTTTACTTTATAACAATATTCTGATAACAAATTACTACCAAATATAACTAAAAAACAACTTATACATAATAATTAATTATTAATTATATAATTATTCATTTTATGACATAAATTATTGTCAGGACTAACTTTTTCCCTAGCACATACATGCTAACAAAATAAAATAGAAAAATCATTAAGTGCAAGTCTCATTCCTAAAATGAGCAAGGTGTGTGTAGATTATACCAAAGTTTTCACCAATATATCAATGATAAAAAGGAATTAAGTGTTAATCCAAATAATAAAGAGCTCATGTAGGTAGAATTTTTAAGCCGCCTTTGTCTCCCAAGCATTGGTATGTGGTACAAACTTAGAGTGAGAAGCACATAACATTGATAAGATATTCCATGGTAAAGTGGGTTTGATTAAAATATATAAGTTTTAAAATGATATAAATGGTCCCAAGTGTGGCTAACACAAGGTCACATCACATAAATTGTATTCAAACTTGCTATTTTTTTATGCAAAGGTCTAGTCCTTTGCATAATGTGATCAACCATGTAATGCTTATGTCACATACTAGTTTATCTCTAAGTTAAATAACTTAATTAATCTATAGATTATTATATTTGATTAATTGATTAACTACTATTTAATTAATTTTGATGACATATGTTGATTATGGGATAGTTTATGTTGCTTAATTTACATGATTAGATTCTATGAGTTAGTTGTACTTTATATTCTATACTTTGAGATCATGTTTGATTATTATCCAACATTATTTTATGATGTTATAGGATAAATATCTTCATTGGCATGAGGTAGATGTATGATATATTCTTTTCTCACATTGTGGTGGAGGGAGAGTATCATTAGAGAGGGTGGCTAGATGAAGACATTGGGGGTCAATAGATAGAAAAACTAGAAACCTTTGCACACACTACTTATCATATCATTTTTCATAATTGTTTGATATGGATAACATAACATGTTTTACGTAATTTTTATTTAGATTGATTGTTAGTATTATTTCTAGTATAATTGGGATTGATTTTGATGATTAGGTGATTGTTTGAGTGATTTCACTGTGTTTTTTGATCTTATGTAACTTATCTTGTTTGGCTTAACAAATGAATTTGGTTGTGTTTACTTATATCATTGCCTTATT